>JALNQA010000055.1:0-213374 GCA_028456235.1 Ophiosphaerella narmari
AGTCAACGCTTATACGTGAGCGTGTACGCCAGCACAAGAGCTCATCGCCAGCATCGATTATTGACGCAATCAATCAACTCAAAAAGGGAGCTCATAGAATGATGCTGGAAGCTGAGTTAATGCGCGATCAGATCTCTAGTCTTGAGAGAGCCAATGAGGCAGCCAGCAAGCGTAAATTACGAAAAAAGAAGCGGATTCAGAAGAAAGGAGTCTTGACAAAGGGACAAGGAGAGGATATAATTGCTCAACTAGAGGCTGATCACCAGATTGATCGTGAACAGCGCGAGAGTAGGCGGCGTTCAGGCTCGAGTCGCCAGGCTCGCGCACGCTGTAAGAGGTGCAGAGAGACTGGGCACAACTCACGTACGTGTAAGAAAGATAGAGAAGCTACTACTTGATTTATTATACAAATATATACTCTCTACTCTACTGCGTTGCTAAGTTGTACGCTTAAAGAGGTGCGCAAAGTTGGTAAGACCCGGCGCTCGCTTGTACCCGGCGCTCGCTTGTAAACCACGTTATAGCACTTTAGATGATATGAATAGTCGACTCAAGCAACTGCCATTCATGCAGTACGTAGCGCGCAACTAGGGAAAGCATGCATCCAATGCTGGAGTGGAAGAAAAGCTTCAGGGCGCAATTCTGCGACCATTGAGAGATTCTAATCTACGTGGCAGTACATTCCAGGCTCTAAACTACCGAAGCGATATTGCGGATCGCGATATTATTGCTACCTTGCTCACCACTCTACCCAGTGGCCAGAAGGAGTTGCATATTGCGGCATACTAGGGGCTTGGGATAACTATAAATGTTCTAATACAATACGGGGTAAACATTAATGAAATAAGCAACTAGTCATGAGCTTCTCTTCATTGGGCGGCTTCAAATGGTCATGGTAATGCTGTCCGATTACTGTCAAGATGCAAAAGGGTGGTCGCCTTTGACTTGGGCAAGCTTTATTGGAAGCGTTCCAGCAATGCAAGCGCTCCTTGAAAATGTTGCTAATCATCTCATGGTAGATTCCTATGGCCGAACGGCTCTTCATTGGGCAGTGTCTAGATGTGTGGATGCGGCTGTTAGCATTCTCCTTAACCATCGTCGAGACTTCATGCACCTCGAAGAAGGGCGATGTATGAGAAAGAATTTGATAATTACACCAACATCCATAAGTTCTATTCCACTGCATCAACGATGGAGTTGTCTGCTCATAGTGGAGCTATTCAAATACTTAATATCCTTCTCGAATATGACCGCCAAGTCAACTACAATTGGATATCAGAAGATAGCAACTGCAATCGGAGATCAAGCAATAGCTACTACAATTGGATGTCCATTTATGGGCTAAGTAATAGATTTTTTAATCCTCCTACCCCTACTGACGTATGCATAATGAATAAAATAGAGAAATTGTACAGTATGAAAAGTCATATCAGCCAAAGCGGAAGTCCGCAGCTATAGTTAGCCAAGATGTTGCATTCAACAACTAAAGACGACAAGTTAAATATTATGCAACTTCTCGTTGGCATGGGAATGGATGTCAATGCTGATGATTACTAAAGATCTGCCCTGCATGCTGCAGCTTGCAAGGATAACCCAGCATTTGTCCAGATACTTCTCGAGAATAAAGTTACCACGCACGTTACACACACGGCCCCACCCGCACCAAACGCTTTCCGGAAAAATGGGGGAATTATCGGGGGAAATCAACACACATGACGATCGCTAGGCGGTACCGCTACATTATATTGCACAATATGGGAATACAGCGGTGACACGGATGTTAATCGAAACGGGTGCCGATGTTTGTGCTCGCGATTCGTCGAGAGCTGCAATCATACACTGTGCCGCATTATCATGCAATATCGACGTAGCTCAAACGCTGATTGGTAGAGGCGCAGATGTCAATGTAGTAGACAACGCAGCGAGGAACACAATCCGCTCCTTTGCAACAGGTTCTATTGCAAAAAAGCCAGGGCTAGACAATCTAAAGAGAATATTCCAGTTGCTGTGGCCAAGCCCCGATTTGAACAGACTTAACGCAGAGTTTGTTCCGCATGATTCTATGTATCGCATGCAAGCAAGACTGGGGAAGCTTACATCGCTATCTAGAGCAATGATAGACACAAATGAGGACTTTTCCGGATTCTAAGGGAGGCTGGTGCTGAAATCTCAGAGCCATCCTGCAAATTCCTCATAAATGCTATTTCTGATATTCAGTCAATGGGGATATCCGATACAGTACATCCATCCTCAAACGAGTAGGATTTTCCGAAGTAGAAGACTGCTTTAAAAAATACCATTCAATACTTCACATTAACAAAGACACAATCTCAGACAATCTAGACGCGATGCTGTTGATTGAACATACTCTCGGTGTGCATATTAACAGAAAACAGTATAAGGGCGCAATATTGAGCGGCGTTGCCAAGGGCGTCAATTCGGATGAGATTGCCCGTGTAGTGGTGCAGGCCCTTTTGCGCAAACTCAAATCTTGATCCGTTTCTCCTAGCAGCTGTTCACCGGAACTGGAACTTTTGGCACGGCCTCATGGAGCATATCCCCCAGCCAGTGCCCAAAGAGCATTGGCTCAGCCACCTTGACGGCTCGGCTCTTACAAACTATGATGGGAATTACGATGAGGTGGAGATACTACGCATTGACCCCCACACACCCGGGATGATGGCTCAGCATGGACACCTACTATTCACTCAAGCTGCGGAGAAGAGAAATGAGGAGTTGGCCAAGTTGATAATTTCAAATCGACTAGATGTGCGAGCACAAGATGAATATGGCTGGAACCCCCTCCATTTCGCTGCTTTTCATCAGTTGCCTTCAATTGTCGACAGTCTACTCAACGCCGGGGCAGATGTAAACACTCTAACAGCGCGCTAGTGCACTAGATATTGTCCCAAGCCATTATTCTACGAACAAAATTAGCCATGGACCGGAACGGCACTCCACTTGGCAACACTGATAGGCAATTAAATGACTGTAGCAGCGCCGCTAAACCGGAGCGCGGGTGTAGATACAAGCACAGGTGAACTATTCCCTACCTACATGGGTCCAGGTTACTCCACATCGCTCTTACGGCTGAGAAAGCATGTATACACCGCGTTGAGCCACCCAGTGACTGCAGATTGAAAATTGCAAGAATGCTCCTTCACTGCGGAGCATCTGGGGAGGCAGCATCAGATCAACTTAAAGCCAAGGATTTGGCTAGGTTTCAGGGGCATGAGGATATCTGGAGACGTATCCAGCCATGGTAGTCGTACATATAAAGGCATAAAATCATCGGTGTTTCTACGCGTGGTGAGGGTTGACATGGATTAAACTGGTCTACGATGTTGTGAATCATGGCAACTCAGTAATGGCTTGATTGATGTCGGTGGCTTTATTTCTTCGGCACGTTATTGTCTTCTTATTGAATGATAATTTATTAGAGGTTTCTAATTCTCGCTTCGGATTGTCGAAACCAGACTTGGGAGTCTTGGAGTCAATATACTCTAGCTTCTAGACTATAAAAGGCCTAATCTAGCCTTAAACCAATAGCGACTAGACCAATTAGAGCATTGCGCTGAACCGGGGTTTCGTCAGTCTGGGGGCATTATCACTCCAAAACCGCCATCACTGGACCAGCGCAGACTTCGCTTATATAAGATTTCGATTCGACGAGCCTCGCACGGGCTCTTCCCAACCGTCCGGTATGTCACATTGCTTTTGTGCACGTCGATCCCGGCCACGCACATGCCAAATTTCCAACCACGTTGCTCGGCCTAGTTACAATAAAAGAACCCCACGGGCGCGAAGATCCATGCCATTCTGGAGAGTGACTGCATGATGCAACGCCGTCGCCGCCAACATGATATCACCCACGTGAATAAGGGCTAGGCATTCTATTCTGATTCTCGTCCCTGACCCACCAACCGGCCCGAACTCGCTTCGTGCCGCGTGCCAGGCTAGGCACACCCGGTCCATCGCTCGTGGCGTCGAATGCCACGATCACAGCGGTTTACTCGTGCTTGACGCAGATAGTATTTATTTTGTCTAGCTTGAAACCTCAGCTCCATGTTTATAATAGTAAGTTCCCGGCTGCACACGCTTGCCTAGTCTGCTGGCTTGCTGCATTAGTCATTAGTCTATTCTGTGGGTTGACCGGCGGTGCGGTGTGCTTCCCCTTGCTGGATCTGCACCGGGGTGGACCACTGCTGAGGAACGGATGCGAATCGTGGGGGCACCTGCGCACGCGATGGAACACCGCCACTATGCGAATGCCGCCGACTGTCACCCGGCGTTGGATATGTCCGCGTTGTCTGTGATGCTTTTTCTCTCGCGTGGCCCAGCTGGATGAAGAAAAAGTGCGTCAACTTCATTCTTTGAGAGGGAAGCACGGAATCTCTAGGTGGATTTGCATTTACGCAGCGTTTGTTTTTTTGGGGGTTTTTTTTCACTTCAATTATAGACTATCTAACACCTTCGTTACAACTTGTCGTCTATTCTCTCGTTTTCTACCGGGTCGACACGCTATCTTTCTAACCATGAATCAATTTACACCGCTTGCCATTCAGTCCTGGACGTTATACGCAATATCCATATCTCTTATTTTAGCAAGACTGTAAGCACCCATATCAAATACCCTCACTCGACTAATTCCAACCAGAATCTTTCGCCATATTACGCTTGGTGGCACCAAAAAGCTCCAACTGGACGACTGGTTGACGGTATCAATCACAGCACCCTACACAGCGTCCATCATCGCTATAAACAAAGTCTCCTGGGTGCAATCCGCTAGCGAACGCAAATACCGCTACGTGCTCGAAGAAACGCAGATCATTACCGTCTGGCTCGTCAAAGCATGTCTACTAGTTTTATACTGGCGAATATGGTACGTCTACACCCATCCTCCACACGAAAAATACTTACACTCCCAGCCCGACATCCTCCCACCCCTGGAAACGCCGCCTCCTCAAAGCCACATCGGCATTCTGTCTCGCCTCCTTCCTCGCCACTCAACTCTCCCTCCTCCTCTTGTGCCCCCCCACACAAGCACACTGGACCGCAAACCGTACGCCTCCATCCCGATCCTAAAAACACTGCACTAACCCATCCAAAGTACAATGCCGCTCCCACCACACCTACGCCGCCATCTCCCTCGCTCTCAACATCCCAGCCACCATACTCACAATGCTCCTCCCCCTCCCCTTCATCCCCACATCCCGCCGCCCCCTCCTCGTAGCCCTCCTCGTCCTCGGCACCCTAGTCCTAGCCACCGACATCGTTGCGCGCGCCCTTGTACTCGCGCGCCCCACCGGCAGGCCCGCACATCTTGCGTGGTTCGTGGCGGAATCGACGCTGGGCATTATCTTCGCGAACATACCGTTTCTAACTTCGTTTGTAATTACCGCGGCGCCCGCGCGCATGCGCCATTTATCGTCCCAATTGAGTCTTTCGCAGTGGCCACGGAGTCGGCGCGCAAGTTGGGAGGGCGTCGCGGAGATGAGGGTGCTGCGGTGTGATAGTTCGGCGACGACGTTGGCGGAGTTGTCGTCGCCTGTTTGGGTGGAGAAGGGGAGTTTGGGTTTGGCAAGGGATGTGGAAGATAGGCCGGCGGTATGGAAGGGGAGGGAGAATGAAGCGCTATCTAGCCTGCCGACGACGAAGCCAGATACAAGAGATCCAGATATAAGAGATAGCCTAGTGCCCAAGATGAGGCTATCGGGTGGGCTGGCGGAGATGGGGGGGTTGAGTCTGCAGGATACGACGCAAGGGTGGCCAATATACTGGAGGTAATAAGACAAAATAAGGGTGAACCTCCATCCCTTTATCAACGAGAAACCCTCCTCAACGAGACGAAATCATTCGACATGTCCTGCAAGCCGTGCTCTTGCGAGGCTACAGACTTATAGCAGACGTGTATTGTCCTTTGCATAGTTCTCTTTCACTAGAAACTTCCTCCTACTTTGGAAGGCTAGAACGGTAAATCTCCCACGAAAGCATATGGTCTTTGGCTTCGAAGACGTTTGGCATTGTGCAGTGTGAGTTTCTCCGTATCAAGAGATCTACGCCAAGGCGATACTGTACTGTAGTAATTTACACAATGCCAGATCAATCTGAGCAGTAGCGCACGCCTCGAGCTTCTCTACGGGAAGATGCAAACCGCGGGTCGCGGTTTGCCAAGAGGGCCTTGAGGAACGATTTCTGAGGTGGAAGTGAATCTCAGTTTCAAATGTTTTATGTTGAGTTTTCCGGTGAATTGGAGTAGTAGTCGTCGACTGGTATTTCAACAGTAGACAGGCCTCCGTGAAGAAGACATAGCAGGCAGCAGAAACTCGTTGAATCGGGACCGCAAAAGAGCGGAAATGCGTCAACTCATGCAATATAGTTTCCAAGCGCAGTCCTCTTCAGGGCACAAGGCTGTAAAGAATAGCACAAGACTTTGCACAATTCGAATCCGCACTCCAAGGAGCGCTCTATTCGAACACGTGAAATCCATATTCGGCCGCGTGGTTATTCGGCTATAGCCGCGTGCGTACGGCTGCCCTCGGCAGCAGTTGGTGAATAAGTTATTTGAACTCTATCCGGATATTATTATATACTCTGTTAAATTAAGCGACCTAATTACCTAGAAATACTATATAGCTTTAAGTAGTCAATAGGAATGTATGCGACTTTTTTTTTAGGAAAAAAAAAATACCCTAAAAATATATCTAGGCAGCACTTGAAGAGTAGAATAGAGCGCTTCCATTTCCATAGCAGCCCTTATCTTGCCGCTTCACAACCTGATTCTTCCAGATGGCGTTATATAAAGTTCATCCTTTGCAGGACCTAGACTCAATCCGCGTGTTGACGCTCCATCCCGGTCGAACTGATGCCATAGTTGAGATAAGCGTGGGTACGGTGCGGCTGTCAGCCAAGCCAAAGTTCATCGCTCTTTCCTACACATGGGGTAATCCGACCGATGAGCGACATCCGTCCTACCAAGAGTACGATCTTGTCAACTACCATATTTCATGTGATAAAGAACTACTCGCCATTCAGCAGAACCTCTACGAAGTCTTATGGCAACTGCGTGAGAAGCAAGAGTACACACCTATCTGGGCCGATGCCATTTGCATCGACCAAAAGAATAAGGGAGAACTAGATCACCAGCTTTCACTCATGTCACGAATTTACTGCGATGCCACATGGACGATTGTTTGGCTCGGGAAGGACGATGCGACGACACACGAAGCCGCCCAATGCCTGGACGGCTTGACACGTACGGGAACTTTCGTAATTCAGTCTATGAGCCACTCTAAGGCGGCGATAGAGTTTCTCGATTCTATTCCGCGTCAATCAAGGCATGCCCTCGCACTGTTATTTCGACGGAGATGGTTTAATAGGGTCTGGACGCTTCAGGAGGCTCTGTTGCCAATTAGAAAAAGGTGCCTCTGCGGGCCACACGAATTTGACATTGAAGCCATATGTATGCTTGCGGCTCTCTCGCTTGAAACCGCTTCGAGCGGCCAAGGGACTTCCGAGGCACCAAAGGATCCCGACGAGCTTTTATTATGTCAACTAAGCAGTGCGGCGTGCATTTCAGCTTGGTGGGGTTTGACTTTGCCAGGTGGTGGCTTCGGTTCAAGAGCTCTGCTTCGGTATCCAAAAATCGACTACGGGGTGGAAATCCCACGAACTTTCAAATGGTTGACAGCGCTAGAAATGCATGTCCATGAAGCTCGACAACGCAACTGCAGTAAATTAGAGGACAAAATCCTTGCTCCTCTGGCTTTTGCTTTACATGAAAAATTCACCCCAGGAACTCCAGAATTTCTTTCGGTGAAGAGAGAGGCTTGTGGCATACTCAGCTGTCGGCTTCCCGTCTCAGAACTGTATCTCAAGTTCACACGATTCATAATTGATTCGATGGTCAATCTGGATGTCCTTTCAAGGGCACATCGGGACATCCTGCATAAAGGCCCAACGGGGGAACCCAGCCTACCCTCTTGGGTGCCGCCGTTTCACGAAGTCGGGACAACCTCCCTTTTAGACGACTTACTGTTCAGTAAATATGATGCCGCAAGCTACCTAGGTCCATATCACCAAATTAAAAGTAAGTAAATTGTTCTAGGTCAACTTCTGGCATTTATTAACAGATAACCGATAGCAAATGCGGCTAATGCTTCAGAACTGCCAGTGCGGGCGGTTTTCTTTGGACGTATCATTCAGATATCGAAGCATACTGCGAAGGCTGACACCTTGTCTGCCTGGTTTTCTCATTTGCGCAATTCATACCACTACAAACGGGAAGTCGTGTCGGGCAATTGCCACGATCTTGTGCACATCGTTTTGCACGAATTGGGAGATAGGCTGGCTGATGGCATCAAATGGGAAGCGGAGCACCAGAAGCGTAGAAATGAATTCCTGCAATCCCATCTCAGTTTGATTTCCTCAATCCAACTAAGCACTCCCGTAAGTATTTGATGCACGTTACGTAGTTGAATCTCTACAGATAGCCTGACGGCAGAATCTAATTCAAAAGCTGACAGCGCAATATGATAGGTCTCACCGAGGAGTGCGCGGAAACTGTTTCGCTTTGACGTACACGGCCAGCACTTGCTTGGACTTGCGCCTACGCAGGCCCAGGAATCGGACCATATTTGCATCATGCAAGGAGCAAGAGTTCCATTTATTGTGCGAGGAAACTTGAAAGGGGACAAGTACACATTGGTTGGCGAGGCATTCGCAGAAAATTTCATGCACGGAAAAGTACAATCTCTCAATTTCGCTGACCGAGTGATTACTCTTGTGTGATGTGAGTTTAGTATAGTTGAGAACAGAGAGGTAACTTACTGAGTTTTCACATGGCATGGTAAATGATGCTTAATAAATAGGTCCGTTGCCGCGGGCGATGTACAATTGCAGCAGTTCCTGGCACGCGCCCGACAAGGTGTGGCAATCCAAAGTGAAATCAACTTGTTGAACAGAATGTGTTACCAAGGGGGAAGATAGATTCCGTGGGAGTTGTGTATCACGGTGGTCGCACCGCCGAACGGAAATAGGTGCAGCTTGAATATCGAGACGACACTGCCATTCCATCGGGCGTAGGGGTGGATCTTTGTCTCGGAGCATAAATAGAAAGACGGCTGGCCGACGGAAGATGAGGTGCCCATGGTCTTGAGCTGTACCGACGACAGCAGCGTATTGTCGCAGAGCACGTCACTCCAGGGTATAATGCTCCTGTCGAAGATGCGGGGGAAGAGATATTATCGGCGATACTGTGCTAGAGAACATGGTTGCTGCGGAGAGGTTAGAGAAGCCGAATGAGTCTACAATTCAGGAGGTGGAAACTTAGCTGTGAAATGTCATGTACGCTATACCTATTTTATCCATACTATACATACTTCATCGACGCTATACTTAAAACAAAATAATGTGACGAACGAGAGGTGTGGTGGTACAGGCTTGTGGCTGAGGTTTTCGGGGGTGCGAAGGTACGAAGCCTTGGAGACCTTTCGTCTCTTCGTTTCTTAGAGCATTAGCCGCTACATAATAGTTATTCGGGAAAGCTAGTGTGGCGGATATGTACAGGGTAGGCATTGGTCTAGAGATATGGCGGAGCCCCCGTAGCGTAGATGATTCTAAAAGTTTATAGAAGAGCATGAGCGGGTAATATATAAGCAATCTGGAACGTGAAAAGTATACAAGACTCAATCATCCCAAAAATCTTTCCCACCATACTTGTTTCCAACAAGTGCTTTCCCAGTCTCATCAACCACTACCTTGCCGTAATTATGACACGTACCCTTCGTTTTGCCGTTCCAGTCACTACCGAATGCATCCCCGGTTTGTGCTTTCCCTTTAACCGCGACATCCAAGTATTGGTGTCCCGTGAGAGCTTCCCTTGTAGCAGCTAGCAACAAACTGTCTACGCTATCAGCGGTATTCCGCACAAGCTCTAACGCTTGCCTGTCTTGGATTTTTGCTATCTCCTGCTTGACAAGGGCGAGTTGCGCCTCAGGGGCAGGGAATATATTCTCGATGCTGTTGACTAGCGATGTAATGCCGCGGACTAGGCTTCTGAGCTCGGAGCAGTCGTGAAGAGCCCAGCTGCTCGTCTTCAAGATACTAGCGCCTTTCTGCCGTCTAGTCGCTAGCTCCTTCATCTTATTTCGAAGGGTAAAGGCTGTAGCTGGATTGTCGGGTGCAAGTAGTGTGGGATTATCCTTGATGTTGCCATCCAATTTGTAAGTCCTAGAGATCTTCTCCGTATCTGCAAAGAGTACCAAGGTTTGATGCAACGCATTCTTCACTGTTTGCAGTTCAGAAAGGCTTGCATCCGGTCTCCCTAACTTTGGATCCTCGTGAATGTTGACAGCCTGTCCCCAACGTGTTAGACGGAGCCTGGCGCAGTCGAGTCTTATCATCTCTGTCTGGTAGTCCCTTCCGAAGTGGCGGCCATGCTGTATATAGCCAAAGCAGTCAACACAAGCACTGAAGATGGCAGCAATGCTGATAGCGCCAGCAGCAATCCCAAATGGCTCAGCCATTCATGTGCAGGTGATAATGAGAGAGGGGAGCCTAGGGAATATAATCCGTGCGGCCGTCTAAGAGGTTGTATATACTGGATAGCATAGAAGAGCCTTCTCTCAGTTGCACAACCCCATGCAATCTCAGCCTGCTCTCGACGTGGCGGTTTCCAATTGGGTTACGCATATCCGCAGCCTTACAGCTAATACGCAAGGCATACTCCCAAGATTAAGGGCAACAGTTTCCAGTGTGAAAATGATTCAGCCTTGTCGACCGGCAAGGCTAAGCGCGGCTAGATGACAGCCTGGCGGAGTGTGATGGCAGGCGGGAATTCAACTCCAACTCCACACTCTCGTTCTGTACAACGCTAGCACAGATGGCCTGCCATTCCGAGCCAGCCAGCGGGAGAAAGCGCAAACGTGCGTCTGGGCACGATTATATAAATGCCCATGTTGGCGGCGGTGCTAGGGCCCAGCTAGGCGATATATACCACGGCGACACATACCATGTCGGTGAGCTTAGGCCAGATGTTTGAGGACGAAGTAAGAGCAGGATGCTAACAAGCAGATCTACCGGCAGGGCTCGAGAGCCCGCTCAGTCATTTACCGCACGCCAAAGACGCGCCCTTCAACTCGTACGCGAAGCAACACGAGCCCGCCTGCCTTCCTGACACACGCGTCGACCTCCTCGACAAGATATATAGCTGGGCAGACAGACGAGACCAGCAATGCATCTTCTGGCTGAGCGGCCTAGCGGGGACAGGCAAGTCGACCATCGCGCGGACCGTTGCGCGCACATACTTGAACAAAAAGCGCCTTGCAGCCAGCTTCTTCTTCTCGCGCGGCGGCGGCGACGTCAGCCACGCAGGCAAATTTGTCACCAGCATCGCAGCGCAGCTTGCGTGCAATGTGCCGGCATCTCGACAGCACATCTGCGATGCCATCACAGAGCGCAGCGACATTGCCAGCCAGTCCCTGCGCGATCAGTGGCATCACCTCGTCGTCGGCCCGCTATCCAAGCTAGGCGACAATGACGGCCTCGCCTTGATTACTTTAGTGGTCGATGCGCTCGACGAGTGCGACAACGATAACAACATCAGCATCATTGTGCAGCTGCTGGCCGAGGCGAGGTCGCTAGAGACGGTTAGGCTGCGCGTGTTCCTGACAAGCAGGCCTGAAGTGCCGATTCGCCATGGGTTCTCCCACATCGCAGACGCCGAGCACCGGGACTTTGTGCTGCACAACATATCACCGTCGATTGTCGATCATGATATATCCATTTTCTTAGAGTACAAGCTTCGTCTTATTGCACTGGAACGCTGTCTGCGTACTGGCTGGCCAGGCGAAGAGATTATTCTGCAACTCGTTCAAAGTGCAAGCGGTCTCTTCATTTGGGCTGCAACTGCATGTCGCTTCATCCAAGAAGGGAGGCGGTTTGCAGCCAGAAGGCTGGAAGCCATCCTGTGCAGCAACGGCGCTAGCTCTGCCGCCCCGGAGATGCACCTCAACGACATCTATATTACGGTGCTTAAGAACTCAATCTACCCGGACTATACAGACGAGGAGAAAGGCGAGCAATGCAAAACAATCAGATATATCCTTGGAAGTATAGTAGTCCTGTTCTCTCCTCTACCAGCGCAGTCTCTAGATCAGTTGCTAGAGGCTGCAGAGGGCGTTGGGCTGGTGTTGGAGGATCTCCACGCTATTCTGGATATCCCAAAAGACCAAGGCCAGCCGCTCCGCCTGCATCATCCGTCGTTTCGCGACTTCCTGCTCAACCAAAACCGATGTGGCGATGTGTTCTGGGTAGATGAGAAGCAGGCGCATGCAGCGTTGGCGGAAAAGTGTATAATACTCATGTCGAGGTCTCTCAAGCAGGATATCTGTGGAGTAGGCGCTCCTGGTGCGCTGGCAGCCGAAGCAGAGAGCAATCAACTAGAACAGTGTCTCTGTGCAGAGCTGCAGTATGCATGCCGCTACTGGATTCAACATATTGCTAAAAGTGGTAGTCAGCTTCGTGACGGCGACAAAGTGCACAGCTTCCTCCAAGAGCACTGCCTGCACTGGCTTGAAGCACTAGGGTGGATGGGCAAGGTATCTGAAGGCATCCACGCCATCAGCGCTCTCGAGTCAATTACTCTAGTAAGCCACTTTCGGCAAGGTGACAGAGCCACTACTGACAATTGCATAGACAAGCGACTGTCCCAGCCTGTACGCATTCGTGCATGACATGAAGTGGTTCGCGCTGTACAGCCGGCCGGCGATGGAGCAGGCTCCGTTGCAAGCGTACTGCAGTGCGCTTGTGTTCGCACCCGTTGAAAGCATAGTCAAGAAGCAGTTTATAGGCTCGATACCGGGGTGGATGAAGAGATTGCCTCAGGTGGACAGCAACTGGGGCGCGGTGGTGCAGACACTGGAGGGCCATTCAAACAGTGTTACTGCAGTGACATTCTCGCCAGATGGCAAGGTGGTAGCGTCGGCATCAGACGACGAGACGGTCAAGCTGTGGGATACGGGCACGGGTGTGGCAATGCGGACACTGGAGGGCCATTCAAACAGGGTTACTGCAGTGACATTCTCGCCAGATGGTAAGGTGGTAGCGTCAGCATCATACGACAAGACGGTCAAGTTGTGGGATGTGGACACGGGCATGATGCAGACACTGAAGGGCCATTCAGATTGGGTCACCGCAGTGACATTCTCGCCAGACGGCAAGGTGGTAGCATCGACATCATACGACAAGACGGTCAAGCTGTGGGATACAGGCACAGGTGTGGCAATGCAGACACTGGAGGGCCATTCAAACAGTGTTACTGCAGTGACATTCTCGCCAGATAGTAAGGTGGTAGCATCGGCATCAGATGACAAGACGGTCAAGCTGTGGGATACAGGCACAGGCGTGGCAATGCAGACACTGGAGGGCCATTCAGATTGGGTTACTGCAGTGACATTCTCGCCAGACGGCAAGGTGGTAGCGTCAGCATCATATAACAAGACAGTCAAGCTGTGGGATACAGGCACAGGCGTGGCAATGCAGACACTGGAGGGCCATTCAGATTGGGTCACCGCAGTGGCATTCTCGCCAGATGGTAAGGTGGTAGCGTCAGCATCATATAACAAGACAGTCAAGCTGTGGGATACAGCCACGGGCGCGGTGCTGTACACTCACTCTGCTGATGCCGATATTCATACGCTCTCGTTCTCTGACAATGGAGTACTCCTGCAGACTAACCGTGGAGTTATCCGCATTAGCTCTCCGCCTATTGCTTATCTATCTCAGCGCAACAAGACGCCTGAGATTTTCGTCCAAGAGCAGTGGATAGCTTACCAGAGCTCGAGAGTACTTTGGCTTCCGCCAGAGTACCGGGGAACTTGTTCCGCTGTGTACAGACATACAGTTGCTTTAGGTCATCTATCTGGCCGATTTTCCTTGCTAGCACTCGAGTTTTAGATAGTGAGAAAGCCCGCGCTTGGATCTGTAGGCTATTACACGAACATAGTCATATATGATATCACGACGCTAGCACAACGTCAAAACTCCACATCTTCGCGCCACTCATGTCTCCAGCAGACCCGCTATCTCCCTCACAAGCAACCGGTCGTCCGCAGTTTTTGCCTGCATTTTCCTTACCGTCCCCGCCGCATCCATAACCTTCCACAGATCCCTAAGCTCGCCCTCCACATCCGCGCCATATACCAACCACCCTGTACACACCAACGCCATCTTCTTATCCTCACTCCACAACCCCTCACCCAGCGTCTCCAGCAGCGACGCCAACAACTCCACTTGCTCCGCGTCCGCCATCTCCTCACCAGGCGCGGCATACGTCGCGCCATGCTTCTTCATGCGAATCTTATGATTCGCGCCCGCGATATTCAGCGCAAGACTCAGCGCCGAGGACTTAAGCGCGGGGTGCTTCTCGTCCAGCAGTGCCGTCGTCAGAATGGATACCAGCAGCCCCGCTAGCGGCGCCGCAAGCACATGCGGGACGAACAGGGGCGCGGCGAACAAGTTGCACGCGAGGTGCAATGTCGTCAAGCGCAGCGGATACGGCGCCTGCGCACCCAGTCCGTTGACGTGTGTTAGCAGGTGCGCGATGGTGGCGGGCGTGCCCGTTGCACCCGTGTGTTCTTCGGCGAAAAAGGAGGCGACGCGCACATCTGTGAGGGCGACTCGCACGAGGTCAAGCGCGGCGAAGAGCGCGTCTGTGGGGAGAGTCGACGTGCAGTTTTGCAGGAAAGCGACGAAGCCCGGGAGATGGGGGAGGGGCGCATCTCTTGCGCCGAAGCGCTCACGAGCATCGATGAAGCCGACGATTGAGTCTACGGCGGGATCGCTCCCTGCGGCGCCCATCTTTGCGACGAGCTTAGCTAGCGGCGGGACCTTGGCGAAGGTTATTGGGCGCAGACTTTGCTTCAGGAGGAGCGGCGTGCTGGTGTCGAGGTGAGGGTGCGAGGGAAACGCGGCGCTGAGTAGCATCGCCACATTACTCTTTAGTTGCTGTGGATCGGCGCCGCTCCATGTGTCTCTCACGCTGCCACGGAGATATGTGACGAACGTGGGCGTTGCACGAACATCTGGGTATCGAGCACTTATCGAGCGGTCCGCGTGGCTGAAGTCAATTTTGATGAAAACGCACTTTGTACCTGCCTCTACTGCGAGGTCGTCGAAGGGCTGGTATACGAGTTTGCAGGGCGCGCAGGTCGAGCTTGTAAAGAATATTATGGCACAGCGGTCTTGGGCGAGGTTGAGAAGGCGGTCTACCTCCGTAATTGCTACCACATTGTTCACGCGGCCTGTCGATGCCGCTAGTGCGGTTTCGGCGCCTGTGCTGGCGGGAGAGTTGATGTTTCTTGCTAGCTGTGATCCGCTAAGTTGGGGCGTAGGTGCTTGTGTGAGTGGCCGCATCGCAGCATCAATTTGCGGCCGCAACATTTGGCCGAATGGAGTGTCCATGACCCGTTGTGGGAGCGAGGTAATATGATCCGGGATCCCGCGGCCAACTAGAAACATGGCGAAATCGTTGCTGAAGTTATTGCAGTTGTGCGTGACTACGTTTCGGTGGAAGGAATTAGTACATATCTTGTACTCAGTTTATACAAGAGGACCTGTTATTTTGTACCGTATGGCCGTAGGGAAATGAAACACTTGCGTTTTCGAGCATAGGCGTCACTTACATAAATCATATGACTCAGGCGTGTATATCTCTTTTAGCGATTCCATATATTCGAGAATAACTTCAATAGGCAACTCAGTGGTCCCTAGCTTGCTAATTTCCATAGGCTGGCCGTGGTGTGTGGCACCAGCGCGGCAAGTCTGAATGCCTTGTCCATAGTAATATTCTACTCCTTCTAGGACGATGGAAGTATGATACACTGCATCAATCTGAGTTCCCAGAAACTGTTGCGACATGCTCCGTGCAAGACCCTATACAAGTTACTATCTATGTACTGCTGCAAAGCACTCTGCTGAGCCTGTTGTCAAATACCTGAGATAGGTCGTACACGAAGAGCTGGACATCCATCCTTTAGGTCTTTCAAATGTTACCTTTGTGTTGAAGTAGATGGGTTGGTATTGGACGTTTGCTGATGGCTGATGGGTTGTGGCGGAACGTGAGAGGATGACGGAAGGTTCGCGAACGCCTACTGCGCCACCGACTGCGCCACATTGTAAAAATATGATAACCGAAGAAGCGGCAAAGCCATTCTCCTCACCTCAATACTAGGTGTATACAACAAGCTATATACTATATAACCGTCCAATTAGAAACCTAAGGCTGATGTCCATCCCTGCACAACGAGGAACCCTGTGCAACGAGAACCCACCTTTACTTTCTATCGTACCGCGGGCAATAGCAATCGAGAAGCGCTGATAATCTAGGGATGAGGGTATTGTATCCTAAGCTTTGTCTATACTTCAAGTAGTCTTTATAAAAGTCCCGCTTGGCTAGTAATACCGATTTTACTGCCGAGGTGAACGATGGCCCCAGCCTCGGATCTACTACAAGCCTCGTGCATTCTAATATAGAATATGCAACTATGTAGAATAGCAAATAAACGTCATGTTCTGAGCATATTATTTCGATATCTACGCTGTTCAAGCGTTAGTAGAAATCTATAGTTGCATTATGCAGGGTTAACAAACGCCATACAGTAAAGTCCGAAGTGGAATCGATGTATTCCAGCTCCCATATCAGATTTCCATACGACCAACATCACTCAAGTTAGGCCACCCTTTAGCTAGAAGCTCTACTCGCCAATCAGTCACCGCTAACCTAGGCATGTGACCTGCGACAGCATAAGAGGATACTTTCTCAGTTGTAACCCACGCTGGCAAGAGTATAGCCGGAGCGGGTCGGCTATCCTCCCTGCTAGTGGTGGTGAGTTGAAGTATCTTGCGCGTCAATTGCCTGCTTATAAAGACTGCTAATTACATCGCCCTTCAACCCGTTTTATGTAGGAAGGATATGGGTTGGTATGTGTAAATAGTGCTACGAAACGAACGTGGAGTCCGCATACGTATCCGCTTCTTCTCCAGGCTCTCAGCCGCAAAGTCGTCCATACGATTCGTACGTTACACCAATCGTACGTTGTCCCTTAGTCTCACCACGCAGTTACTCGGAATCTGCCCAACTCCAATCCTTCTGTACTCGCCATCCACACTAGTCTTTCCGACGACTAGAACGTAGTACTCATTAACAACACCCCTCCTCTTCTTCCCAATGACAACACAGCGTCCCATGCAAAGTCCTTTACCGTTCTCAACATCATACTGTATCCACCCTCGTTCCTCTCTTTTGGCACAGGATACAACGTACTCTTTATCATATCCTTCCATTGTACGGTTTTTAAGCTCCCCTAGGCTGGCGATTACGACATGGTCGCATTCGTGCGCCTTATCGAATCGGAGGTGGTCGTCAATAATCCATTCAACTTCATAGAAAGGAATTTTCATGAACCGGATACCTCCACTATATGCCATCCATGACCAAGATGGTACAGGATAATCGTACGCAATCCGCTCCAGTTCCTTATCCGTTGCCTGCCAGAGGAGATTCCGGTGAAGGTACTTCCCAAAGATACCATATTTACTGTCGCAGCCTAATTCACGTGCAATACTGATTTTGTAACCCAAATATTGCAACACGTCTGTCAGTCTTTTCCGTAAGGTCACGCATTGAGTAGTCCTCAAAGAGGAAGCGAATAAAGTCTACAATACGTTTGTCCCCTGCCTGATGAAGCCGCTTCGGAAAGTCTGGGTTAAGCATAAAGTACCTTTTTTGCAATGAGCTAAAAGAAATGCCTAGGCTAGAAAAGCGTTAAATGGTTAGATATAGCTGAGCACTGACCTTACTAGGCGTGTAAGATTTTCGCAGTAAACTCCTTCACCGCATTCCCAGTATACCTGATTAGTGCTGAAATGAATAGTCCGTCGTGACATGAATCTTTCTTGCATTACCCATGCTCGTGTATCGAGCAAAGCATCCTCCACATCACCTTTAAAATTACCTCTCCCAGTACAGACGTAGAATCGGTTGCCTAAGGCACTCGAGCATGAATATAGTCATGATTTATATATGGCTGCAGGAATCCTGTATACGGATTCCAAGCTGAAGTAGCCGCGATTGTGAAGTAAGCTCTGGAGAAGACCTTTTCCATATTTTTAACTTCGCATTTTCAATCTGTCATTGTCGCCGTATTGGATAATGCAAAGTGAGCCGATCCAAATGTACGGTACTCCAAGTTCTTGAGTCACATTAACAGCGTCCCGGAAAGTCTTTAGCAATTCCCAGAAACTGAATCCTTGCTGTCGGCGGCTAATGTTAGCTGAAGTCGCGCAAAAGTGTTTCTGCACTTCTAATAGAAGTTTGCCCCAAAAATGAGATAATGCGACATATTTTTCTCCAGCTTCGATTGTACTCCTGTCTACTAGACGCAGAAGATTAGGATCGTAATCTTGATCATCTGAGCGTCCGACCCAGAGAAGCCTAGTCGGTAGCCATTGATCTGATTCCCCCTCACGTATCTTGCAGTTTTTATGTTGATTACAACAACGAAGCCATGTGTGAAGTAGGTCAAACTGTGTATAGTTGATAGTTTTAGAGCGAACTTTTACATCATTTGGCACAGGTGTCATTGTATCACTGAAACCTGCTGGGACAGTGAGTAGTTTTGCCACATACCGGCCTACGGACCAGCCATCCACTAACGACCCACTTCGTCTTTACAAGGAATAGGTCCAGTGGCGACATGATTAGTGGTATTTACAAGCGAACAATTAAAGCATAATATACTTCAACTCACCACCACTAGCAGGGAGGACAGCCGACCCGCCTGGACAGAGGGTTTTGTGGTAGCGAATTCTGTAAAAGGTGAGTCGGTTGGCTGGAGGTACTGTGTGGCTGCGAGGCTATGGTAGGCTCGCTTACTAAGGCATTACGCAGCCACAGGTGGGGAGCCATAGTCCTGGGTGGCAGTCGCCGCTTAGTGGTCGCTGTAAATAGATTACAAGGATGATTATGTAGCTGTTTTTCACCAGCCGGAATCGGTGATCGCCTCGATCGGAAGTAGCGACCATGGTGGCAACCCTGCATGAATTTGTGTGCGACAGCAGCCACAAGGCTGAGGATAAGTCTTAAGCATTGTAGTAAGATTTTAAGACTTGAATAAGACCCTTCTAAAAGAGTTTTACATAGTAAGAGCCCTATAGAAGTGCCGTGCTGAAGGAACTTTATAATGCTAAG
The DNA here is from genome assembly GCA_028456235.1 of Ophiosphaerella narmari. Taxonomy (NCBI): domain Eukaryota; kingdom Fungi; phylum Ascomycota; class Dothideomycetes; order Pleosporales; family Phaeosphaeriaceae; genus Ophiosphaerella; species Ophiosphaerella narmari. The sequence continues at coordinate 19,250 of JALNQA010000055.1, forward strand.
AAAGGAAGCTCTCTGCAAATTAGGCATGAAAACGACGATGTGACTGTAATTTTAGGCAGGAGGAGTCTTTGATGTAGAGAAATAGCTATAGCCCAAGGGGTATATAGAGTTATAGTGAAAACCGCTATATGCACGGGTTTTTAGTTGCTTAAAATCTATATTTCTCGGCACGGGGGGTTTCTCGCTACGCAAGGAGGGATGTTACTCATTACATTGATTAACATGGCGGTGAAAGCGATAAATATACAAACATCATTAATTGCTGCACTTCGAATCACCTGCTTATTGTGAATAATCAATTTAGTTGAGATATGCTAGCAACAAGAGATAAGTGATTGCAAAAGTCAGTGGGAATAACTTGAAAGACTGCAGGGTATTACTTCATTGCCGCAGTGTAAGCAGCTCATTTTTTTTTAAAAAAAGGCTTCTCCTCATCCTTCCTCTGAGAGGAGTAAAGTCCACATACAGATGGCTAAGTAGAAGATCGATCTTTGGTCCGCAGCGAAGCTTCTGATAAAGCCTTCAATTTCTTATACACCGCTGTGTTTGTACCCTTCTGCTCAGCAAGCTCCAACGCCGTCTGGCCCGCGCCACTCTTGATATCTAGCGGAACTCCAGCACTGAACGCGGCTTGAATCACGTTTAAATTCTCAAACTCCACGGCGATATGCAGGGCTGTAAATCCATTATGATAACCCCCCCAGTCTGCCTGCGCCGTCGGATCTGCGCCTTGTTGGACTATGAATTCTACAAATTCTGCACGGCCGAGCCAGGCGGCTTCGAGCAGGGAGTTCATAGCGCCATCGTCTTTTTTCCCTTCAATGTCTGCGCCTGCGGCGAGCACAGCGCGGGCGGCAGGTATGTCGCCTTTGTGGGCGCAACGCATGAGGACGGTGAAGTCGCCTGGTTGCACTCTGGTGTGGACGTCTGCGCCTTTTTCGGCGAGGGTTATCACACATTCTGTATGACCAGCGGCGGCTGCGGCGTTGAGAGCATTGCATCCATGATTGGTTCTTGCTTCGATATCTGAGCCGTGGGCGAGCAGGATATCTACGATTTTGACATGGCCGTTTTGTGCGGCAAGGATTAATGGAGTGCTGCCTTCGTGGACTTCGCCCCTTAGACCTATACTGTGGACATCCGAGCGGACTGCTTGGACGCGGAAATCTGGAAAGCCGCCCTCGTCTAGAAGTCTTTTAACCGCCATCCCATTGCCTTGAATAACTGCTAGCATCAGCGGTGTGATGCCTTGTCTTGAATATGCGTCTACTAAGGGCCGAGCAGCTAGAATGCAATTGAGAATTTCTGGCGAACCATGCCGCACCGCTGCGTGTAATGCCGTTTCGTAGGCCACGGATGGAAAGAGCCAGTTGATGGATGCGCCTTCCTTGAGCACCTTGTTCGCATAAGGGGCATTCCCCATGCTCGCGGCACTGTATAATCTAGCGCCGAGGTCGTCGAAATCAATGGGCGATGAGCCAACTTCTCTGCTTAATTCGATGTGTAATCTTTTTGAAGCACCTTTGTAGCCCTCTCCGTAGATCAATGGCATATTGATGGAGACGAGCCCAAACAAACTGTACACGGCGTCTTCTGGCCTACGAGTAGAGCGTCCTTTAGCCCACGACATTCGTTCATTGGTACTGTACTCTTGTAGCGATCTCCCCTTGAGGACACCTACTGGTATATTGGTGATTTTTTGGATTTGATGACATAACGAGGTCTTGTCTCCGAGGCGTGTTCCATCTGCTGCGAAAAACAAGACTTTCCTTGGAGCAATCAATTCTTGTAATGTCCAACCGCGGGTAAACCATCGACTTTGTGGAAAGGTAAGGCTGAAGTTTTCCTGCGTTACATCTTTGAGGTAGACGTAGCACACAGTTGCATCTTCGTACCAGCGGAACATGCAGTTGATAGCCTCAGAAAGCTCTGCACTACTCTTCTTGTCTATATTGCATGTATCAATCCAGAAATATCGCAGCCCGTCTTTTTCAGCTTGGTCCGCACACAGACGAAGTTTGGAATACCCAGGTTTCTGTATGCCGGATCGACTTGATAGATCTTCGAACGTCACCTCATCCTCATCGGAGCCCCATGTATGAGAAAGGATTGCGTAAGGAGGAGCTTCATCGCCGAAAAATTCGTACAGACGGAATTCTCCATTCTCTTGTCTGCGTAACAACCGCATTGTTATTTCTCACGCTCTGATCTTGTCATCTTGTCAAGGTAAAAGTGGAGGTGGCCGTGAGACCGGAATATATATTCTTTTAGCTATGGGGGCCATCTGACAGCCGGCAGAATTCGACATGATTACTGGATACAGCTGTGTTGCGAAGTAGGCGGCGGCGAGCTTGCTGACGTGATTTACCAGAATGTACTAGCGTCTTTCGTCCGTGGGAGCTTGGACCCTGAACGTCTTGAGCTAGAGACAACATCGCTCATTGCACATGTGATCTTGCGATTGCAAAGTGCCGGTAGCACTTTTCATATTTTCTTTGATTTCATCTACGACTCAGGTGCTGGGGTTTATACAATCGTCTTTGCTTCCACTATTCCTTTTAGGTCTAAAGCCCTCAATTACGTCTGTATTCTCGAATGCGAAGTGTTTGAATTGCTTGCAGACAGGAGTTAAGCTTCTTAAGAGGACGTCAGAAGCCAGTTCGAACCCGAAGTGAAAGAGCAGTGGAATTCCACGCGGCAATCACGTGGCGGTCCCGTGCTTGCCCATCCGCGTCTCGAGCCTTTTATTTCACACAGAACATGGCTTTCATCCTGCTGCACTACGTCACGGCACGGTAGTCGCGCAAGTTGAATCAATCGAGTCTCTAGTTTAGAGCGCCTATATTGCCCGACCGTGTGCCTCGACCAGCTTTACTCAACGCTTCAACCACTATGACGCGCCGCAATGTCGACCGACAACAAAAGTCCCGCGGGGCTCGTGCTGGAAAGCGACGCAAAAGCGAAAGATACAATGCAGGACAACGAATCGCAACGGCGCCTACGATTACGAAGTCCGTGGGCAATTTCGTGGTATACCCTGGTCGCTGTGCTGGCAGGCTTCGCTGTCATATATCTCATGGCACAGTCGTTTTTGACGAAATAGCTGGATATCAAGGGCTGCGAGATGGCATACATGCGGCTGATGTATGAGAAATTTGAGAGCTTTGATACGGAACACACACGTCTCGCGAGGAAGTACTCGCCGTATTTGTATAGAGAATGGGGTTGACGACGAGTTTATAGTGGGTGGTGGGTGATCTGAAACATGAACTAGCCTGACAGTATTTAGGTCAAGGGAGTGCCCGTCCTATTCATCCCTAGTAATGCAGGCAGCCACAAGCAAGTTCGATCCCTTGCCTCCGAATCCGCCTACTATTACGTCGATTCAGTCCAGCATGAGCCGAATGCCAGGGAAGAGGAACGCCCGCTCGACTATTTCTCAGTCGACTTCAACGAAGACTTTACCGTATTTCATGGACAAACATTACTTGGCCAAACAGAATATCTCAACGACGCTATCAGATTCATCCTATCCCTATATCATACTCCAGGCAGCGTACAGCGCGATTCGCACTACCTGATCCTACATCAGTGATTATCGTCGGTCATTCCATGGACAGGGTGGTCGCCCAGACTATGGTGACCATGCCAAATTACCAGGCCAGCTCAATCAACACTATCGTCACTCTAGCTGCCCCGTACGCCCGGCCACCAGTGTCTTGATGGAGACATTGTCCGTACATTCAAAGGAGTGAAGTGATGCTTATGCTCAGGAACGCGCGATCGATAATCCACTCGTGCACACAACATTGATCTCCATTGCTGGCGGTGGCCTCGACACCATTGTTTCCTCTGATTATGCCAGCACTGCTACCTCGATCCCAGAGACTCATGGCTTTACCGTCTTCACATCGGGGATGCCGAATGTCTGGACTGGCATGGATCATTTGGCTATCACGTGGTGTGATCAAGCCAGAAAGAGTGTTGTGAAAGCGCTTGATGATATTGTCAGTGTGTCAACTTCATCGCAAACTGTGCCTCGTGATATTCGTATGCGAGCATTCAAGAAGAGGTTTTTGACAGGCATGGAGAATGTCGTAAAGAAGGGCCTGCCATCTCAAGAGCTGCAAACAGTCATAACGCGAGAACAGGACCGACTGGTATACTTATATGACAAGCGACTTATGCTCAGCACACTCGGTAGTTCGGATCGCAGACCGAATATCCACTTGCTCCCAATTCATATTGCTTGGAACAGTGGATCCGAGAAGTTCCCCTTTTTGACAAGCGAGACTATTGATGGAAGCGAGAACTTGCAGATATACTTCTGCGCCGACTCTGCTACACATATTACGCATCCGACCGGACACCCCCCAGTTGAATTTGATCTGTCAGGCGAAGACCCGAATGCAGCCAGACTCGTTTGCAAGAATGCCGCGGCAGACGCTATTATCATCCCCGAATCTACCGCCAACTCCGATGTGCCATTTAGAACAGATTAGCATCCATTTACCTACCTTGAGTACGCAATTGATGATACCAAAGACTTCCAATTCGTCGCTGTGATTGACAAATCGAGTGTTCACCATGTCGATTAGCTAGTTGCAGACTTCAACGACTCTGCTAGCTCTGTGGTGAAGAGTAGCAAACCCCCGCGGAATCTACTATGGAACGGGGTATTTGCAAGTTTCCCTGCGCAACATCCATTGTCGATGCACATTCAAACTTCAGCTTTGCAATCCAGTCTGCTAGCCTATAACCTCGGGATCAGCAGAGCGTACCGCGAAAAAGAACTCTTCGCGCCGCTGGTCCGTCAATATATTACCGACGTGTACGAGAGCAAGTTCTTCGTCAACGCCAGGGATGTTGAAATCAACACCCACGGTGTTTCGCCATATATACCAGAAGCTCTGCTATCAAAGTAGCCTTCCAATGGCCTCTCGCTACAGATCTGGGCCGATTCATCCTGCGGGAGTTACACCGAGGTCACCCCGAAGGTTGATATCGTAGGTAGCCTTGGTAAGCTGTGGATGCGCTATCGTATCGTATTCGCTGCTTTTCCGGTACTTATTGTGACTTTGGTGCTGGGCGAGCAATTTGGAGTGTACGATGAGACAGGTGTCTTTATCAGCTTCACACAGGGCTTAAACAACGCTCTTTGTGGTTCATTGCCCACAGCATTGGCCACCTTGACGATATTGTCGCTTCTTTTGAGGCGATCACGAGGTGCCGCGGCTCACGATGATATCACACATGAGTTGCTCCTCGGTAACGATGATCCATTTTTCTGGTTCCTAATGCCACTATTTGGACTGATGTGCATCGCGATCTGCGTGGCCGTAAACCACATCATCCGGCTCTGCAGTGCATCTTCGCTTCGCCTTACGGCATGGTCAAACCACCCACACCACGCGACAAGGACAGCACGAACGCGCTGCAAGTCTTTTCAAACAATTCCCCTCGCCGCTGCCTCACTACAACTCTAATTCTCCTCTCGCTCATCTCGACTGTTATCCCTTATCACTTCGCCTACACTCTCCTCTGCATAATCCACTTAGCAGCCTGCGTCCGTGCGATGCACCTCGCGCCAACCGCCGCGGCTGCTAACTTCCGCAACTACGCACACTCAATCTTCATCCTCATGCTCTGGATTTTGCCAATCAACATTCCCGTCCTCGTCGTTTGGATACGTAATCTGACCGTTCCGTATCTCACGCCTTTTTCGTTGCATCATAATATCATCTCGATACTACCTTTCATCCTGCTCGTTGAGACGTTGGCGCGGGACGGATGGTCCCTAGGAGAAGAGGCTGGCTGAGCCAGATGACAGGCATGGCATTGTTGGGGGTCGGTAGCTACGCGGCTGTGTATAGAGTGAGTTATGCGTATGTGTTGTATTTCTTGGTAGAGGGGTTCATGGGGTGGGTCGTGTTTCTGAACTTTGAGAAAATGCTCGAGACGAAGGAGTGAAGCGGTTGAGAGTTTGAGCATGTGTCTGCTGAATAGAAGTGTAGCTAAAGAAATGAAATTTCAATTATTGTTGAAATCTATGATTATGTTCTATTTGTTTATTGTTGTGTTGTGATTGCGTCGGGGACTATAAGTTGATGGGAATGAGATTCAATTCATTGAGTTGCCGAGGAATGATTGTTTTCATACACATTCAACGGTGGTTACGTTAGTCATGATGTCGTGATCATATTATTGCATAACGTGGTTTACAAGCGAGCGCCGCATACAAGCGAGCGCCGCACCTCATCAACTTTGCACACCTCTTCAAGCGTACAACTCAACAACGCAGTAGAGTAGAGAGTATATATTTATATAATAAATCAAGTAGTAGCTTCTCCATCTTTCTTACATGTACGCGAGTTGTGCCCAGTCTCTCTGCACCTCTTACAGCGTGCGCGAGCCTGGCGACTCGAGCCTGAACGCCGCCTACTCTCGCGCTGTTCACGATCAATCTGGTGATCAGCCTCTAGTTGAGCAATTATATCCTCTCCCTGTCCCTTTGTCAAGACTCCTTTCTTCTGAATCCGCTTCTTTTTTCGTGATTTACGCTTGCTGGCTGCCTCATTGGCTCTCTCAAGACTAGAGATCCGATCGCGCATCAACTCAGGTTCCAGCATCATTGTATGAGCTCCCTTTTTGAGTTGATTGATTGCGTCAATAATTGATGCTAGCGATGAGCTCTTGTGCCGGCGTACGCGCTCACGTATAAGCGTTGACTGAGCCTCTAGCTCGCGTACGTTACTCGGCGTGCAAGCTACCCAGGGAGCCTCTGGTAGAGCTGCTGGAGTAGGCGTACGGAGCTGGACATCAAGTCTTGAGGTAACTACTTCTGGCTAAAGTAGAACAAGGCTAGTAGCTTGAAAAGCTGAGTAAATATTTACTCTTGTAAAGGCCTAGTTAAAGGCTGCGTAGAAGGCTAGTAGGAATTCAAGTTTGGTGATGTGATTGATATGGTTCTGGATTAGGCTCTCAACCTGACGGCTGTACGCCTTCTTCAATGGAGAGAAGCAGCCAACATCAAGAGGCTGAAGTAAGTGGGATGAGTGAGCTGGCATGCAGAGCGTATAGATGTTGTTCTCCTTGTAGATCTCGTTAAACTCAAGAGAGTGGTGGCTCCTGTGACTATCAAGTATAAGTAGCCGACGCGCACCAACTACTCGGTTCTTTGTATACTTATTAAAGTGCTTAAGCTAGTCAATAGCTAGCTTATCTGTCGTCTAGCTATTATCGCTAATTCTAATAGCCTAGTCTCGTGGGATACAGTCTTCCTTGTACTAGGCAGAGAGGTGGTGCTTGGCAGCGAAGATAAGGAATGGTGGGACTACCCAGCCAGCAGCGTTAATTGCAGCGATTGCCGTTACCTACTTACGATTGCCAGGCTGGATAGCCTTTGGCCTACCTCTCCTCTCTGACCCTGTTACAACGAGCTAGGTTGTAATCTTACCTATTATAAAGCCAGCCTCGTCAAAGTTGTAGATGTCCTTATCAGCTATCCTATACGTAGCTTTTGCACGCTGCACCCGCTTAAACCAACTACTTATAGTAGCTAGGTCCTTACATAAGGCTCGCTGCCTATCGTATGGGCGATTGAAACGCGTCGTAAGACTGTCTGTACGCTTGACAAAGTTGCGCGCCTAGTGGATGCCAACAGGGCTGCCTCTACGCTGAGTGAGTAGCTTATTAGCTATCTTACGCACAGCAGCTAGAGTTGGGGCAAAACCACGAGAATCTAGATTGAGAATATAATCGACTATTACCTCCTCCTCTAGCTGGCTGAGCTTCCTTGAGTTGGGCTGGCAATTGCGTTGCGTAGGTATACCATCGCGTCGGCGGCGGAGAGTTCTCTCGGCTACGTTGAAGACTGCAGCAGCGCGCCGACCGCTTTGGATTTGGGCTGATTTAATAGATGAGATAGCAAGCTGGACATCTGCTTTGTTTGAAGGCAATTGACGCGTTAGGTATGAAGCTATTACGTGTTAAGATGAGATGAGTGCGCAAAGTTGATGAGGTGCGGCGCTCGCTTGTATGCGGCGCTCGCTTGTAAACTACGTTAGTGGATCTCGAGAGTCTAGCAAGCTCCGACGGATCGAATGATCAATGTCTGGAGGAATCCCAGGTGCACCTCCAAGCTGCGCCACCACTTCAGCCCACCACAATTATGGCTACACCGCGCTGATTTGGATGAGAGATAGATGGAAATGCTCGCAGAAAGCCAAATTTAAGTCTAGATGGGCGCATCAGGATTATTGGGATGGTGTTAGCTGGTGCAAGGCACTCTAAAGTTGCGCGCCAGTTTGACCGTAAACCATCAGCGATCATGAAAAAATACCGCGAAACAGGCAACGTCAAAGATAAACCTCGCAGTAGCTATCTACCTATACTATCGCTATGCTAGAAGAAGCTCATCTATCGTAAGGCTCGTGCCTAGCCAAAGATAAAGTACTTAGAGCTTGCTAAAGCTACTATAGTTGTAGTAGTAGATAGGACTCCTTTAAAGCTACCTAGTTATAAGACATTATACTACTTTATTAAAAGGCGTAGCCTTACTTAAAGTCTATGCAAAAAGCGACTAAAACTTAGGTCTATCTATGCTTAGAAACGCTAGTAGTTCTGTCGATAGTACCGCTACTTTTAGTAGTACTTACGTATAATTAAATTATTAGATAAGTACTCTCTTTAGACGGGCCCTAGCTACAACGATAAGCAGTACCTTTAGTTCCCGTAGGAGAAATAGAAGCTAGAGATAATAACTAAGGTTAACGTCTATAGGTGCCCTGCCTAGATAGTATAGGGATCTCTATAGCTGGATAAACGAGGTAGACTACGTTGTAGTCTACTCGTTATTATAGAGAGAGATAAGCGTACACGACAACGTAGCTACTTAAGCAAAAGTTGCATTAAAGCTCTTTGTAGAGGCCTACTATCTAACTAGTAGTAGTCTTAGCTTTTTATATAGGATAACGCGCGCATATACATCTTACGCGCAACAATAACCTAGCTACCTTACTTACCTAACCTTAACCTAATCAAGCACCTCTAGTGGCATCTTAAAAAGATAATACATATGCACTACCTATAATACAATAACTCCTTACAAGTTGGAGAGGAGTATGAGGGCTTCTGCAGCGCGTTAAAAGAGTGCTAGCGGCGTATACCAAGTACGCTCATACGCAAGCTCATCTTGAGTATGCCGAGGAGGATTCAAGCTTGTAGGTGCGCGCGAGGCTGGCAGACTAAATACTGATTCAATTCTCATCAAATACATCAAAAAAACCTCGAGTTTCAATATAATTTTAGGTGGTGGGTGGTTTTGAACGATGAGCGTCAATCGTGTTGGGCGCGCACGTACCATGCTATGCTAAACTTTTGTCCAGTCACTGTAAGTAGCATTCATCAACTGATGTACGTCGAGATTGCATCCCGAGATTGCACCAGAGTAACTCCTGTCAAATGCTTCAGCGGGCTTGCTATCATCTCAAGGATTTTAATCCTCGCTTGGATCTGCATGCCTTTTGCGAAACAAGTGAAAGTATCACGCATGTTTTGAGCTAAATATTCATTGGCCACGTGTGAGATCAACTTTTACTCTCAACGGCTGTGTCAAACTAGCATGTTCCTGGTCATCGTACATTCCCAACAATACGGTTCAGTGCCGCGAGGAGGTTGGGATGTTTCGAGATATTGGCCCCCAATGTCACGGTGTGGCATCACGGACCATTGCGAGGCCCTTCAACACGTGCATACCATGTCAATTAATTCTTGGAAGTTCTGTTTGTGGGGCCACAAGATTGTGGCTGACGCGCGGATAAGGAGTGCATGTTCCGTTTTCTGCAGGTGATAGACGTTGGCATTGCGAACCGAGCTGCCAGGCTGCAAGGCTGCGGCGTAGTTCCAACCTTGCTGAAGCACCTTACCAAAGGGTGTCGAGTCTTTAGTATTAATGGGCCATCTGAGAACGCCTCAATCTTAGGTATTTAATGCATAAAATACCCAATCCGACTATCGTTGTCCTCCAAAATCTTTGATCGTTCACCATGGGTCGTAGAAGTTCAGCTGCAGCATCTCTTGTCCAAGATAATGACATACCGACGCGACCACGAAGCGCATCAAATCGTTCCAATCCCACTCTACGTACCGCAACAAAAACTTCATCCAGACGGTCATCAGGAGTTGGCTCATCGAGGGAAGATCCATATGTGCTATCGTCTGATGAAGATCGTACTACAACACTTAAACCACCAACTCACCACCGTCCCGAGATACCAAAGTCAAATTCTGATAAGATAACTCGCGTTCTTCCACCAAGAACTCCCGAACGTTCTAGATCTGCCCCTGAACGTAATGCCTCCACCAACGCCAGCAATCTTCAGCGCAGTGGCAGCGTAGTTTGCATCGACTCAGACTCAGATACTGATGGCGCTTCTTCTGAGTGTACAGAAGGCTTGCTCAGTCCCTTGCCGGTGGTTTCTAGTTCGATGAAGGTGTCTCGCACCCGATCTCCCCGAACGCCTGATAGAACGCGAAATTCACCTCGAGAAGTTGAGACAGATCCTCAAAATGTTAAAGGGAAAGGTCAAAAAGTCTCTGAGAAAGAAAGCAACCAAAAAAGTCCAAGTTCAGCTCCCAGAATCAAGCTGAGTCGGCCTCTTCACGACCATAAGGACGGTGATCGGGGACACCGCCGAAACGCCTCTACCTCATGCAATGCCACCGCCAAGTCACGTATAGATGATACGCGTACGGGTATGCTCAATAGGGCATATCACCAAGCCACTCAAGACCAAGAGGAGACGGGAAATATTTCAGAAATCATGCAAGAGTCTCATAGTCCATCAAAGAACGATACCGAAACACCTACCAAGACTACGTATCGCAACTCCGCAAAAGTGATACATGAAACACTTCGCTCAATTGCAGTCAAACCTTTAACAGCCAATGAAAAGGAGGGCTCTGTGTACATAATTCGCTGCACACATCCAGGCCATCAACATGAAAACCTGGTCAAAATTGGCTTCACTAAATGCTTCTTGACGCGTCTCAAGACACACGAGAAGTGTGGCCTGATTATTGAACCAATCAAAATCACGTATCCTGTCTCCCATGTTCGACGTGCGGAGAAACTTATAAAAGCTGACCTTGACCACGTCTGCCGACCATGGAAATGTCCTAAGTGTAGCACGAGGCACAATGAATGGTTTGAAATCGATGAACAAGTGGCCCGAAAAGTGGTGGCGAAATGGGTCACATGGATTCAAATGGAACGCCCCTATCAACACGATAAGAGTATTCAACCGTTGTGGGAATACCTACTGAACCATGGGCGTGTACAGAATGAAGACCCCGAGCACAACAATCATCATGCTCGCTGGAAGCATTGGGACGCTGCTCTATCGAAGCCTAAAGAGAGTGATCATGTGGCCTTTCAGGAGTACCAGGAACGCATGAATCCGCGGACCCAACTGGAGCCGAGGGTGAACGAGATCGGCGTTCCCGTCCGCCAGTCTAGTTTAGGTAGCTCTTTCACATCGTCGGCAAGCTCTACTATCAAAGCGATTGTGGCTTCTGCGGTTAGAGACGTCGATCGGGATGGAAGAAATGTCAATTTGAATGTGAATGTAATTCAGACTTTACATGTCCATGGAAGCGCATCATTTAGTAAAATTGGTGCGCCTCTTACATAAAAAGATGTGTGAATATATTGTAATATAGTCTTTGAAACAAGATGCTTTGAGGCACAACGACATGGCGCAAGGATTGACTGGTTTCGACACATCAATTTAAGGATAGATTGGCTTTCAATTTCGAATTAACTTTGAATCTCATAGACACAGAAGTGCTTGCAGAGACACGAGGAGATCTGAAATTGTAACATAAAACGTTGTACGTACTACGTGGAGCTACCCCTGTGTTCTGTGAAGCCTTTAATACGCTGACACTAGATTATATGAGTACTTAATTTGTAAGGCGGGGCCTAGGGTGCTACGGTGTGGCAGTGTCGGATGGACTTGGTTTGGGGTGGTAGGTCAAGCGTCACTGAGGGACGAAGGCGATCAATCAATGGTCACGGGTGTGCGAGTGAACAGTAGGTCTGTGGTAAGACTTGAGCTTGACTACGAAGCCTCCAACAAGGTGCGAGGCCTCCTATCTATATAGTAGGTTGATTCGTAGTTGCGAATCACGAATCAGTCACGTGTCCGCATTGTTCAAGCGAAATAAGTATCAAGCCAAAGGCCTCACATATTATCGGCAACTAATAGAACAATTCTGTACATGATATTGCCCTGTCAAGCTAATCCCAAGATAGTGGCAGCCTCGGAACTCTTGGCATTCCGAAATGTGTAAACTACCGAGGCTGGGCTTTATACGGCTGACTACAAAAATACACATATAGCCCATTCATAGCAATTCCCTTGTATCACTCTTATACGTTTCAAAAAAGGTAGACTGTGGCTTTGCAAAGTCTACTTGATCTTTCCCAATCGCTTGGTGACAAGGAGAAAAGCAACGAAGGTAAAAATCGGTAGACGTAAGCGGCAAAGTGATCGCGTACCGTGACTACTATACTCTACCATCATACCGCCATAGAGCTCGTCTTTATATCTCCAGCATCTTAGATTGGTACAATCCGTCTCAGCATGACCAGCACGTCGCTCGTTACAGGCGCGAGCGGCTACATCGCCAGCCATTTAGTACAACAACTTCTCGAAGCTGGCGAGACGGTGCATGCAACAGTCCGAAGTACCAAAAACGAGAAAAAAATCAGTCACCTACTGGATATGCAAAAGAAGTGGCCAGAGACACTTATTCTATTCGAAGCCAACTTGACCGTCCTAGGATCCTTCGACGCAGCCACAAAAGAATGCTCAGTCGTTTACCACGTAGCATCGCCTTTCCTCATGGAAGAGCAAATCAAGGACGCTAAGAAGGAAGTCATCGACCCAGCCATTCAAGGGACTCAAAATGTTTTAGCAGCCGTCGAGAAAACTGACAGCGTCAAAATAGTTGTCATGACATCTACCGTGGGTGCAATTTTCGGCGACTACGCAGATGTCCTGTCAATGGATAACCAAACTCTCACCGAGAAATACTTCAATACCTCTAGCACGCCAACACACAATGCGTACCACTACTCCAAAACGATCTCCGAGAAGGAAGCCTGGAGACTGTACGAAGCTCAAGAATCGAAGCGCTGGAAACTGGTTACCATCAATCCCGGGCTTGTTCTAGGTCCTTCTATATCCCCCAATTCCGATTCAGGCAGTCTGTTCCTATTGGATGAACTCATGGCAGGCAAACTCTGGTTCGGCGTACCAGATCTATATTTTACCACTGTCGACGTGCGTGAAGTTGCGCAGGCACACATCAAAGCAGCACAGATTTCTAGTGCGAACGGGAGGTATATCGTTGCGAGTGAGGAGATGGTGAGTTTCCATACGTTGGCGCTCATCCTACGAAAGCGGTGTAACAAATCCATTTCGATACCGCGATATCAAATTCCTAGTATTCTAACCAGAGCTATTGGGCCGTTGTTTGGGTTGACTCAGAAATGGATGGGGAGAAATTTGGGGATTTATTTCAAGGTGGACAACAGCAGGAGCAAAGAAGACTTGTGTATTGTTTATAGACCGATTGATGATACGGTTGAGGAGCACTATAAGTCCTGGGCTATACTTAAGAATAAATAGATGTCGATCTTCACGATAGCGCTGATCATACATGGACCTTGACCTTGATTTTGATGCCATTTGGTTGACGCTTGCTAAAAGTTTTGAAGTATTGACGCGACCCAGAATACTACGTATTCAACTTCTCTTTGAAAGCGTCTTCTGCATGAATGTTTTAGGCCGACACGAGAGAATTCACCTTGTCGTATAGGTGAGGACACGAACAACGTGGTCATCGAGCAACAGATAATCAGGAATCCTCTTCATTAGTGTGTTTTTCAAATTTCCTCTCGCGCTCTCGCAAAGACCGTATCTCGGATGTGTTAGTTGTTGCGCATCATTCTTCAATGTGAGGGAAGCCGTAAAATTAGTTACAATAAGCTACAACTCAAGCGACTTATGCAGCTAAATGGCAGCAGGGGCCCGAGATGAAAAGGTAGTAAGTATAGAAATATTAATACGTTTGTAACGAAAAGCTATATATATTCTGCCGCCATTTTCGGCGGCATATACCACCCTTTTCGTAGGGCATTGTCGTCGGTGGCGAGTCTATATAGTACAACAAGTATCCACCCAGAAGAATTGCAGTCCATCCTTTGCGGCTTGCTTTCTGCAGAAGGCAAGCTTGCGGTAACCTGCCTTGTCCATGCCTGTACGTTCCGTCAAATCTTTAAAAGCAACTTCTTCATGGTCTGCCCCCCAACTATGAGAAAGAATGGCATACTGTGGGACATGATTGCCCACATGTTCGAGCAGGCTGAGGTCGCCGTTATCTTCGACGCGCAAAAGACGCATGAGGAGAAAATTATGAGCAAGCTCCTGCTAAGGGGATGATAGGATAGATGTAGACAGGCTGCACATGGATCGGCGAGTTAAAGGATTGCGACGTGTTGGGTAGTACATTCATGAAAAAACGCTCAAAACGAGCTGGTGAGGTAGCGCAAAGCGGCTGAACTGCTCTATAATCAATGTCACGTGGTAAAGGCATGATCAATACGCAATGTTCAGAATAGTAAGAAATATGGAGAGGGCCGATCCGGCTACATGGTACTCTTGTCGGTGCGAGCTATAACTGAGAAGTATCCTCTCATACTGTCGTAGGTCACGTGTCTCGGCTAGCGGCGCTGGATGAGCGCCTGTAGCTGTGCTGACATTGCTGGGCTGTGTGTGCGCCCACGCGGAGTTGATCGCCAAATCGCAGCCAAACCTGAGTGATGCTAGCACCCTTAGAGTCTTACGTGGATATGGTTAAATTACAGCTTTTCCTTGCAATTAGAATACGGAGCTCTCTTTTATTGACCCTACTTAATAAGGCACCAGATCACTCCTAAAGGCACAACGAGCTTGAATGACTAGAACTTCACTCGGATAGTAGACTTTACATTCCTATCTACAACTTGGCAAATTTTGGATGGATCTGAAACCGGCTAGAATAGCACTATCGTATACACATGTGCTGTAATATAGTATTATAGGCTAAGTAGGTGTCTCTTCTAAAAAAATATGGAATGTGAAGAAGCCTAGGATTTAAAGCGTTTCTTCCGAGATCATGCGTGCCTCTTGATTCATTGTTGACTTTGTTGCGATAAACAGTATTGGCGGATTCTCGCTGCACAGGGTTTCTCGTTGCGCAGGGACGGATATTACTTCTGCTATGCTTATGACGATCCAGAAAAGGATTCTAGATAGTCTTAATACCTTTTGGCTACTGTTCTTATGTCACCTATGTCCCAGTTATTTAGTTGACCTTGCCCCTCGGTCACAAAGTCAACACCGCTCCATATTACTTCGAAGCAAATATTTCTAAGGTTAGGTAATAGTATTCATCGGAGAGGAAAATTAAGTAGTACTACTCCTAAGGCCTCAAGATCAGTGCGCGTTATTCAATTCTCTGCCCCTAGGTAGACAATCAATAAGCATCTTTGCCTAACAATTACACCAAGTAGTTACTATCATATAAAGCATGCTGAAAAACGAACTCATGAGTCCTCCTCTTCCAGCTTAATATTATCCTCCTTTGGCGACCTCGGCTGTAACCATTCGCTAGTATCATAATGTTGCCTGTCCAGCCTATCCCATCCCATTGAGCACCAGTTGAAAATAACATGCCAGTACCCTTCCCCGTTTGAAATCGGTTCAACCTTAGCTGGTATGTCTGGGATGTTTTCCATCTTTGTAAACCTGCATATCATCAGCCAACGGATTCATTATCTCTGCAACCGTCCTCGCACTTAGGACATTTACAGCGTAAACGAAATTGCGGCGCATAGTTGGTCCTACCCGAGATATCTTGGCAATCGCACACCTCTACGCACTCAAATCCATGCCAGTTTCTAAGTTCTTAGAATACATATCCCTGGCCTCATGATAGGCACCAGAGGAATTGCAGATGTCGTACATCTCATGACAATTGTCTAACGGGATGCCATGATAAGATTTCAGAATGTACAGGTGTGCGGCTTTCAAGACTCTCCCGTTATAGGTCGAACTTTGCGTCCCGAGTATACAGTTGGTTTTGCCCAAGAAATGAGACAAATCCAAAAACGATGTGCTAAGGATGTGAGCGACAAGTCGAAATGTCACACATAGGAGGGCAATGTACGTGGTATGAAAATATCGGTGCGAACAACGATATATCGGTCAACTTACCCTTGGTCGTCGCCAGAAAAGCTATCACGAGATGCTCCAGAAATCATCTCTTGCAGCTTTGCTAAATCTATTGGATCAGCGCGGTTTTCCATCCATCTTATACGTCCTTGGAGCCAGTTTTTGAAAGCAATAGGCAAATGCGGAACTGACTGTAAGCTGTAAAGCTGGAATAACATGTGGTAGATACTGGATGGTGGAAGTCCTTTCACCGGCGGATGTATACGCGCAGGCGTATCGGTCTCAAACTCAGTATCATTGCTTTCGGCTTGAGATCTTGATTTCCTGTTTGGCCCCGGCGTAGAGGTAGGATGCTCATGCCATGGAGTATGACTGAATGGCTTTCGGGAGCTAAATGGAGTAGATGTACTGGCAGTGTTTTGAAGATTTGGTGACTGATTCGAGAAGCGCAACGAAAGAGGTTGCTCAGTAGGTTGATAATTTGCCATCAATTCTAGATAGCCTGCAAGTTGGGGAACCGTAGCTGCTATTTCGATAGCCGACTCTTGGATACGTTTCTCCGACTCGGCTATTTGTACTTCTAGAAGCTCCTTGTAACTTGCAGCAGAGGACGCAAACAAGAGGTGGCATTGTCGAATGATGACTTGGTGCAGGCGTACGCGCGAAGATCGCACATTATTCCAGAGATGCGCAGTGAAGCGACGAGTATACACTAGAATATGTGAGTGAAGGTAAAGTATAATAAAGGGCTCGCTAGTGGCCCACCATGATAGTACCCATCAAAAGCCAATTGCTCTGCGTTTTCCGAAAGTATTCGAAAACTTTTGAATTGCCCGTGGGGTGGCATGTTCTCCGAAAACTTTGACAAACTATCGTCAATCGCCAAAGCCCGCCGGATAATGGCTCCCGGATGTTTGATTGTGTGGTCATGCAATGCCTGCCTGAATTGCACCAATTTAAAAACGATGCCTAGGAAATCACTATGTACGGAGCCAGAACGAGACGAAGCCTCAACCTGCTTCTTCAGTTCAGCGAACCTGGGCGGCAGAGGTACTTGCGAGACCCAGCAGTTGATTATAACACTCTGTATCAAGGTATGGAACAGCTTGAATGAGATATCAGTCAAACCCTCCTGCTTTAATTTTAGTAAAGAAACGGTTACGGCTCCACTAAGGTGCCTTGAGCAATTATCAAGGCCGCTCAACTGTGGAATGATCAGGACCTCGAACATTGCTGCGGTGATGATAGACAGGAGCGTTGCATCCGAGATTGCTGCCTTCGGATCTGATATTGCAGTATTGATGCCCCGAATCGCGCCAAGGTACCGTTGTGTAGCAGCATCATTGATCTCTTTGGAGCGAGTTTGTTTCGCATAGCCGGCCAAACCGGCGGCCATGATACCCTGGTGTAATCCTGGGTCCGAATAACCCTTCTTGGCGTAGAATTTCGGAAGATAGTAAAGCTGCGAAGCAGCCGGATTATCCCCAACATATGTCGACATGAAGAAGCTAATACCTAGGTCGTCCACTGGTTGGTACATAATGAAATCGGACAGTGTTACAGGCAAGTTCGCCACCGCTCGAATGAGCGCGTTCTCCTTAGGGCCGGCACGTCTGCTTTGAGTTTTATCGTTGTCGGGTATACGGCTCTGGTTTCTACGGATGATTTGTTGGCTTTCGTCAAGGAACATTAAGTCCACAGTGTTACGATAACCTGGACATAGACGACCGACTTTTACACACTGCCCGCATGCAGGGACGGCTAGGTCGCACTAAATATATTAGTGAGGACATCTAGTACACCGTCGAACAAACCGAGAACAGTCTAAGGTAATATCCGGATAACTCAGGACTTACTCTACTGCGCCGCTTCCTACATTCACCGCATGCGGCGGATGGCTTGCCGCGGTAGACCATCTCAATCCGGAGATTTTGTTGGTTTTTACGCCCGGCACCTGCATAAGAGCAGCATAGGCGAGCAGAGCGGACTACGCGGGCATGCGGGATATATTGCTTGAGGCTTTTGTCTCCACATAAAGTAGAGCAAGGTGTTGAGCAATGCTGCACTACGCAAGGCGAGTCCGTGGATGTCGTAATATGATATGCGAATGTGGCGCTGGTCGTTGAGCCGGAAGGAATCGTCGGGAGCGAGAATGCCACTAGCCACGGCTTGAGGCTCCGACGCTAGAGCCAAAATCGGTCATCTAGCGAGACATCGTGCCCCTGTCGAGTGTGGAGTAACAACGCCGCACTGCTGAAACGCTGTGAATGTGTTTTCGTAGTATTTCTACCAAGGCTGCGATGGCATCCCACACTGGAGGTTAATAACGTGGCAACGACGAAACAGTGGGGATCTCCCATACAAGGAGCCTGCCATTTATTTCTCCCACATATAGAAAAGCACCCGAAACTCGAAGAGGCTGTGTAGTTGTCGGGAAGACTTCAGGCGTATCTTATACTGAGTAGGCCTTAGAGATATGGTCGTGAGGACTGAGTCGACTCGTAAGCGGACGTAAGGAACGTGGAATTAAGTATAAATAGCTATCGATTTCTTGCACCAAAGGAATATCAAGCCAAAGAAGGCTAGACTCAATGCTTTGCGAAGAAGCTCTGAGCTTGGTAACCGATAGTCCCGGTAAGATGCATTGCGCCTTACGAATAAGAATAGTCAAGGTAATTAAATAGCGGTAGACTTTGCTCATGAATTACGATTGAGCCACATTCCTCATAGCATTCCTGAACACCACAACAATAGGATATGTCCACCTCCAATTCCTGTCGTGGTTGAAAAGCCTATTCCGGTGGCGCAAAGCTTAAATTTCCCAGGCACAGTATCAGTGTTCAACCATCTACACCATGTTTTTATATACGGCTTACTATATATCTGTTTTTGCGACCTGCGCTTTCGCTGCCATTGTATGCAGCCAGGGTGGCGACCACGATCCAAACAAACTGACCTATTATATGGGAAACTTCTTCTACAATGCCTCATCAGTTTTCTCACTATGTGCTCTATTCCGTAAGAAGGACCCGGAAAAATGCAAGGGCTTCCGGTACTCCTATTGGTCTGATGCAAATACACAGTATTGCGAGTTCTTTGGCAATGGTCTGTGAGCGACCGACACCGTCAAGTGAAGATCAAAATTATTCAACTAACGTACTACTAGAGAAGGAAACTACTACGACATAGGTTACGCATTTCCTCCTTGCGAATCCCCAACATCCGCAACCACAATCACATTAGTACAAGTCCAAACCGAGACGCAAACAATAACCACAGCCACGACATCGACCCAAACACAAACACAAAGCGTAACAACAACATCCATCCGCCCAACCACCGAGACACAAAACAGCAACATCAACGCGACCAACCACGCCGACAGCAACACAAACGACAACGCTGGTCAGAGAGCGAAGAGTCACGACTACACGTGCAACTACAGCCACTATAGCCACCACATCAACCGTCACTCAAACCCGCACCATTACTGTTTCCGTCACCACGCAACTCCGCGCCTAAGCAGCTGGCGCAGCAACCCCATGTAGATCGATTAGCATGCGCGTGAACACGGTGACGGCAACGCCACAGGCGATCACGAGCGTGTAGCTGCGGGCTGTTGCGCGGACAGTTACGGTTACGGCGTGGGGATAGATTAGATAGGAATGGAGTGCGATGGTGAGGATGTTATGAATGAGTTTATTTCGATGTTGGGTTGGGTTGGGGGGGGGGGTAGGGTAGGGCATACGATTTTCGCAACACACTAAAAGCAATGGTAAACAAAGCCACTCTTTGACGGGAACTCGCCAGATGTAAGATGATGAGAAATTTACTTTTTTAGTATACTACATATGCCTCGTCGTAGGGGCTAGCTAGGTATTGTCCTTTATGATGTGCGCCGCGCTATGCATAGGAAAGAAGTGTATCGTAGCACTGCGTTGATGATGTGTGATATTCTGCGGCGGGAATCGTGAGATCAAACGCAAAAGCCCGTTACCACATCGCCTCGTCAATCTCTCCCTCAGCATCTACGTCTCCGTCGTCCAACTGTGGCTGACCATCCACATCGATCATCCCCGTATCTCGATCCGGGGTGTTGGGCGTGTGCGAAGCATCAGCCGCTCGATCCGGTTCGGTTGAAGCCGACGTCTGGTCCTGCCCGGCCTGATCCGCCTCCTCCCTCTCAGGCACCGGCTCAACAAGGGCCTCCTTAAGAATACGATACTGGGCTTTTGAATTCTGCCAAATTTGCTTGACGACCCCACCATGGGCCTGGCTGCCCGACTCCTCAGCACTCCGCAACCCGTCAGCCTGCATGGTAGCATACTGTAGGTTAAACTTATCGCGCCATTGATGCTTTGTCACCCCCGGGGTCTTGCGCCTAACATGTTCTCCAAACCAGTCGTCTTCCATGTCGAGCAACTTGTCGCCGAAGGCGGCCCAAAAGCTAGGTGTGGTTTGATATCCGCTCCCAACTGTTTTAGAGACGGCGCCGATGGAATCAAGCCAGTCAAGGACGAGCTCGACTTCGAAGAGCTCGAGTACGTTCTTGGAGCAGTGGTGGTAGATATCGGCGGCGGTTGCACCTGGCTGTACAAATAGCGGCTGCAGCACAAGATTAAGAATGCGATACCACCACGGCCAAGTAACATTCTGGCCATCGATGCTGCTCCAAATCGGCAACAGCGCGTCCTGGTCTTGTTTGCCCGGCAGAGGAGGCTCAGGCAATGACGGCCAATCTCTGACCGGCGTCGGCGATGGACACAACGGATTGCCAAACTCGTAGCTTGAAGTGGGCACGGCGTGGATTTCCCAGAACAAGCGGTTGCGATCAATTGCTCGGTGGATATAATCGCCCTCGCAGAAACCCCATTTCGACAGCCTTGGTAACGGAGCATTGAACTCATGGTTTATAGGTGGAAGCTGGGGCACCAACCTAGCTTTGCCATCACCAACTATAGACATAATCGCCATGACAGCCCCATCTTCTTCGCATCGGGAGATATTGTAAAAGCGTCGAGCTGGATCCTCGGCCGAAAAAGCAAAGTCCAACTCCTTTTTCACTGATGCAGCGGCGATGAAATCCTCTAGTTCAAATGGACGTCTGTAACCCCTGGCACTTTTTCCAGTAAAAGCATAATTCCTTCCCGGTAGCTGACGCTTCAGCTTCCTCATCTTCAGAAAGTCTTGCTGAACGTAGTCTCCCACGACCTTGGTGAGTAGGTCTTCACCCAGAGTCTTGAGCTTGTCGTGCGCCTTATTCGCGTCATAGAAAGGCTGTAACGTCGCCGTATTCGATCGCACCCATGATCGAGCCTTAACCTCTTTGTCGTCTGCAGGACGGTTTTGCGTGGATGTTCGATGAAGCGGTGCAGCGAACGAGAGCCGCAACTGGAGCTGTGTCCGTGCTGTATCTGCAAGCTTCGATCCATACCAGTTGATCCTGTTGAGAGCTGTATAATCCGACTCATCAACAATAAATTGGCCAAGCGACTCTCGAAGGGAAGGAAGGGTAGGCTCGGGATACGTGCACGTCCGCATGGTCCACCGCACAAGACCAGCCCAATCGTAAGCCTCAGGATCTTGAATCGTCGGCAGTCTACCAGCCTCATACGCGGATAAAATGTTCGATTGCAGTGTATCGACAATTGTAGAAAAGTGCTTCGTAGTATGAGTCTGCATCCACGACCAGAGCCTCTGCACCATCGGAAGATCAAATGATCTGTCGCCAGCGTACACTTTCCCAACAATATCCCAATTGGGAGTCTCGCTCTCCACGGACATTAAGAAAGCAAGGGCCAATGTAAAGCACAGTTTCTTGAACTTGTCGGCATGGTCCAGAATTTCGACATCTCGCACCCTACGATGATTCTTTTCCCTCCGGGCGACGGGAGCTCTAGTACGACCACGGCGGCACCGCTGCTTCGGATCTTTATAGATGGGATCATTAGGGTCACCTGTGAGACCAGTCAATTGCTCGAGGAAAGTCGGCGCCGGCAGCAGTTTGCCATTTTGACGCTTGAATGGGGCTTTTTTCCGCTTCTGCTTTGCAACATCCTCTTCCTCTTCCTCGGATGACGTAATATCGCTCTCCTCTGCAGAGTTATCCAAGAACTCATCGTCCAAGTTGTCATCTTGAGCAAGACTCTTTCGAGCTCTCTTGCCAGGTCGGTCGAGCGCTGAGTCATTGATCCTAACACGCTTGGCAAGACGAGACGGACGCATTCGAGTCGGATTAAACCCGAAGAAGGTAGAGAAAGTGCCGGTAACAGAGTGAAAGCAGACGACCGGTTCCAAGAATGATACTGTCTTGAAGTTGCCCGAGGTTTGGTAATCTTCCTCATCAAGGTCAGATGGAGATATTTGGTCAACGCTGTCGCCAACCCTAGGTCGCAAAGACCTAAGTGGAACATCCCCCGAAGAATTAGAGCCCGCAGGAGACAACTGGCGCCACCCATCTCTAGATACCTCACCCCTTTCTCCCAACGCCGGAACACGGGCCGCAGCTCGACGATACGTCTTATTCATATCGTTCAAGCTTGCGAGCCTACCTCGTTTCTGAGCCGACGCTCGACGCTTTTGAGTGGCCGTTTCGACCTGCTCATTTTGTTTCAAGGCCGCTTCCTTCGCAAGCCTTTTCTGCTCCGCCTTTTCCCTCCTACGTCGATCCCTAGTCGCCTTGATGGAGTTCTCAATCTCAGGATAAAGCTGGTCCAAAGAAACGGAATCGATCTTTGGCGCAACCGGGGCGGGAATGTACAATGTTTCGAACTCGAAGTATTCGCGGATAGCCATGGGATAGTATTGATGAGATTTGTCCATGGCATGGTTTGCCATATTGTACGCCAATTGGACAACTTTTGGGTCATTCGGAGCGATATCTCGCTTTGTTACTATGACCCGTTCTTTCGCTCCGGTCGCGTTTTGAGCTTTGACAAGAAAGGTCATCCGCTTCAGATCATACGCAGGGTCGCCAATCATATTTCTCAAAGTATCAGTGACTGTCGAGCTTCCTGGCTTTGGCATGCTCGTATGCCCATGTTTTCGATCCCACATGGCACTAAATGGTCGCCAAACCTCGCCATGGAGTGGGAAAACGCCACCGCAGATATTGATGATTTCCATGATGATTTCTCGCCGGAATTTGAGCGCGCTGCCAATGATACCGGGTGCCGCTGCTCTAGCCCGCGCTTTCTTCGGGGTAACAGTGGGCGCTTGCTCGGCTATTTCTCCAAGTAATCCTACTGTCGACGAAGAGGGCTGGTTAGTGTCAGAAGTAGAGTCGTTAGTTAGCGATGCAGCAGGATCTGCTACAGTGGCGGTGGTGGCTTCTTCAACAGGAGCTAAGTCTGACTGAGCGTATGGACTCTGGTACTGTGCTTTTGCTGCCGGGGGATCAGTGCTAGTCATCCTCCATCCTGCTACTGGACGAGGACTTTGCTCCTGTGGAGTAGTTTGTCGCCGAACCGAAGGTACTACAGAGCCTTCTTGTACCTCGTCGTCGGTACGTGTCAAACTCACCTCGACAGGCTGCAGGTTAAATTCGACCGCCTCTTGTACCTCAGCATCGATCAACATCGGATCATCCTCGCCAAGCTGCTGGGCGTATTCCGCCGTTGGTTTCCCTTGCACCGCATTTTCGTCGGCCACAACGCCATTTTCTCCAAACTGTCCATCTTCACGCATCTCAACATCAGCTCGTACACTAAGCTCTTCCCGTTCTTCTGTTTCAGAAACAAGCAGCGCTCCAGCATCCGTCATGGCCCCTGTAGGCCCTTCTTCAGACTGCGAAGCATCCGGGAGTTGAAGCATCACATCCTCACTAGTCGTCGGACCTAGACTAGCAGGCGATGCATCATGTTGACTCCACATATGTTGAGGTAAGACAGGTGTTCCCCAAGAACTGACCGTGCATCCGCCACTCGAGCCAGACGTGAACCAAGGTAATCCACGCAGACGATGTGATTTGAACACAGCCAAATATGCATTTCGCGGCCGACCACGACTCTGTTTGCGTTTTGCGGAAGGGTAGGTACGCAGACCTGGAGGATATTGTGCCGCACCACTATCGTTCTCGAGAGTCGGGCCATATGCGGCATCCGGATTTTCACCGGCCTTCGGAGGGTAGTTGTTTTGTCCGTCTCTCAACACCTCTACCCCAACCCCAGGCGTTTTGTCTGGTAGATTGTCGAGAACCGGCTCGTTTGGAGTAAGCACGTTGCCTGGTAAATTCTCCAACGATGCCAATGTAGACTCTTCGTTCTCCACCGATAAAATGGTGCGAGTACGTTGTCTCTTCGGATTCGGTAGCGCCTCATCACCACCATGCTCTTTCCGCTTCGTACTAATTCCGCAGGACGGAGATTGAGCTTCAACCTCCGTCGTATCCAGCAGGTTCACATCTTCGCCCACGTCGCCAAGCCACGAGGAGCCATTGCCAGTCGAAATATCCAGGCTATCCTTGGCGCCCTCGCCTTCGCAAGCAGCATCCTTCGTAGATCCAGGGTTAAGAAACTCTCGATAAGCCTGTACAGCTGGTGAATTCTCCAGGGGTATGCCATTTTCCTGCTCTTGTCGCAGTGCATCTATAAAATGCTGATGTAACCTTCCATGTGCATTAAAACCAAGAGCGATTCGCTGCTGCTTGCTGAGGACAGGTCCATCAGTCTTAGTCTTCGTCGTTGCATGTTTCCTCTTCATTTTCTCTGTAATTGTGGGCAAGCCTCGCTTCTCGCGGATCTCGTTCTCCTTGGCGAGGCTGATGCGGCCTGTGGGTGGTAGGTTCTCAGCAATGCGTTCCTCCTTGGTCATGAGGGGCACACGAGCTTCTTTCTCGGGCGGTGTGACGATCCGATCGGGCAGAGATGAATCGCCAGTTTTTCGACGGTGAGCTAGGATTTGCTTAGCTGCGTCTTTACTGAGTCGACCAGTGGGCTTTAGACCGAGTGCAATCCTCTGTTCTGGAGTAAGTGTTAATCCACTGGGCCCCGTCGTGCTATTCTTAGCTTTCAGTAAACCGAGCCCATTAAACAGCTTTTTCGGGTTTCTCTTTTGCATAGGCGATTCCCGTCTCTGATAGCCAATCTCTTCAGCAATAGCAATGTCCCATCGCCGCCCATGCTTGCGTGGGCCGACGATAGCAGCACGAACGTCTGACAGCGTTGCCGAACCATCCAACTGCAAGAAACTCTTCTCATTGGGGGCTAGAAACCCCCACGCATTCGGTTTGAAGCCATTCGTCTGATTTGTCTGTTTGTTGCCACTTGACGACGGCCTGCGGACACCCTCCCAGGTAGCCTCACCGGCACTAACAGCCTGCTCAAAATGGCCATAAGTGCGATAAACATAGTGGATGAATTTCTTCTCCTCTGTGTTCCGCGTATCGCGAACGATGGCGAGATGCCTCAAATGAATGGGCTGCATGCGCTCCCAGTCATCTGTCAAGCGGATGAGATGAGCTTCCATTGGGCGTCGCCAAAAAGGACCCACGATGCGATCACGCATGAAGGTTCCATCCAGCCCAGGCGGTCCGCCAAGTTTGATCAGATGGAAGATCATGTTGACGAGCAAACGATCAGGCGTCCATTGCGGCGGTATGCGCGTCTCAACATCGGGGGCGTTGTTGACCCTGTCCTCCTCCCCATCATCAAGCATGTCGGCCTCAAGATCTCTCATGAGGTTATCGCCTTCACCGTCTTCCTGTAGAAGGTCGTCGGCCGCATCATGTATAGCGGTTTGGCGTCTAAAGCCAAGATTCTCGAGGTCTTCGGGCCGTGGTTCGCGCTGGACTTGGATACAAGTGACCCACGAGTCTTCCACCAGTTTCTTTTTACGGACGCGGAAACGCTTGATCATGCCGGTCTGGTCAAGGCGGATCAGCGTGCCTTGGACAGCTCGCTTGTTCCAAGTCTGCATCGGGACTCCTAATCGCGGCCTGATCTCTCGCGTGGGTACCACGCCAGCATCTTTCAGCTTGTTATAGAGAAGATGTACAAAGCTTGACGCCACAAATGTGCCCACCTGGAACACGTCCTCCACGTTTCCAGAATTCGTGAAGTGAGTCTGAGAAATGAACTTGACGTGCACACAGAGACTAGTCCGCGCCTTGCCCGCCTGCACGGGATTTTTGGCAATGTATCCTTTCCGAGCCAACTCGCTGGTTCGGTGTGGAACAGATCGTTTGTCCTGGCCGCTGAGCTGCGTCAATTCCGGTTGGGTAATACCCTCTTCTCCCCTCGATGCAATGAGAGATAGTAGCTGGAACTCCATGGTCGGTACTTTCTTGAGATCCATACTATGTCCCGTCAAAGCCTGCCATATCCGGTTTTGGCTCGCATACAACCGTGGCGCCGTGGTGGTCGATGACGGCTCATCAAAAACCGCCACAACATCGTGGGTCTTGCCGGGAACCTTACTCCGCCAGCGCGTCCTCCCATCGCCGTCCTCAAGACTCGCAAAGGCCGTTAGGCTTTCCTCGCCCCGTCCCTCCATCTCCAACCGTCTCCTCAACTCATCCCTCAACGCCCAAAGCCCCTCCACAGGCCTCACCACCCCAACCTCACCACCACCAACCTCACCACCACCAACCTCACCACCACCAACCTCACCACCACCAACCTCACCACCACCAACCTCTTCCTCACTCCCCTCAACCCCCTCCATCTCTTCAAACTCCCGCAGCCCATACACACACACCTTCCCGTCATGCATAATCCGGATATCTTCATGCGCACTCACCCACCCCCACACCATCTCATAAAACCGGCGCCCCAGCGCCCGCCCATCGCTACTACCCTCTTTCCGATAAAACTTTGCAACAAAGCGACGAAACTCTGCGCTCCCGGCGCCTATGCATGGTTAGTTGTGATGAACGGCAAATTTACGTCCGGAGCGCGTTTCGAACGCTGCGGCAAAAACGGGGTAAGCGGAAAGTCATCGATTGCGCCAGGAAGGAAAAAAAAAAAAAAAAAAAAACTCTGAAGCGCGGCCACAAAAAATGGGCCATAACGCAAAAGTAGACAATGATTGTGTGTGTATGCCCAAATGGACCGTGTAATAATAATAAAAAAAGCTAAAAAAAAATAAAAAATATTACCTTCAGTGCCGCAAAGCGCAATCTCAGACAGCAAGAAGTGCAGCAGCTTGTCGAGGCCCGCGGCCATGACACGCTCGGTCAGAAACCCTCTTTTGCCACCCCAAGCGCAAAAAAAGAGAGAGAGAAAGAGGGAGAAAGAAAAGGTTGTGGATTAGCGGATAAAGGAGCGTTGGCTTTGGTGCTCGAACGCACGCTGTCAGGTACGCCGTCGAAAGAAAAAAGCGGGTTTGCATGCAAAGGCGGCTGTGGTGCGGCGCGGGGGTTGTGAGTGGATAGGTTAGGGCGTAGGGTCACGTGGTCGCTTATTTCACCAGTTTGTGTAGACAGGTGTGACAATCGGGAGGAACAGTCTAGCTATATTTTACTTTTATTTAATCATGAGCCATGCGTTCGTCCATGCCAATATGTACGTGTCGTCAAAGCGGAGAAGCCTATCCATCTATAACCCCAAACCATGCATCCCACCCGTCCATCAGTAACGCCTCAACGCCATAACATAACAGGCTCACTCCATTCGTCCATCCCTCTCCTTCCCGCCCTAGAATATCCCCCATCCCCTACCCTCCTTCTCTCTTTGCCCCCTTCCCCTCCCCCTCCTCCCCTCCCTCTTCTCGCGCGCCCCCAACTCCCTCAACCCATTAATCTCCTTGAGCACATGCTCGAGCAAATCCTTCCTGCGCACAAGATCCAAATGTCTTTTAATCTTCGGATCCTCCTTCGCAAAGCGGTCGATCTCTTCTTGCGACAGGGCGCGTCCAAGGCGGGCGTCGAGTTCGCGAGGAAACTGTGTACCAAAGTAAGTTGGAAGGGAAGGAAAGGAGGGGGAGAAGGGGACGCACGTTATAATAAAACTTAGACAGCAGCTCCGCATCGAGAAACAGGTCGGCGGTGGTAGTTAGCTTGTCTGCCACCGCATCGAGAAAGACCTCTGGGCAGTGATATTTATTCGTCTTAGTGGCGCACTGCTTGCTTTTCACTGCCAGAAGCCGTAGCTTCAGTACGTCGACGCGGTCGCGCAGGAAGACTGCCTCGCGGCCTGCGTATATCAGTATACAATTTATAGCGAGGGGAAACAGGGACAGAGCATACCTTTCGCCAACAGCGCAGCGCTAAAACCCCCCGCGCCGCCCACCCCATCGCCCTCAAGCACAACCTGCCCACTCCTTACACGATCGATAAACGACATGACATCACGCACGCGCTTACGCCCCATCGCGTCCTCCAGCTGCTTAACTGCGGCCTCGCAAACCTTGAGTTCATCCTTGAGCACGGAGGCGACGTTTTCGCGGCCCTTACTCCACTCTGCGTCGTCAACCTCGATACGATATTTATACGGCTTGATGCAGATCTCAAGCTCATCCGCGATATCATATGAGAGGTCCTTCAGTATACTCGTTGACGCCTCAGTGATAGTCTGACGGGCAAACGGGTGCGCCGCGAAGCGCGAGTTAGTAATGAGGCGGTCAATATGCGCCTGGAGGGCGTTCGCCACAACACTAGTAGCAAGGCGGCCGACGCCGAGTTTTGTGAGGGCAGCGCTGGAGGAGTCGAGTTTAATGCGCCAGATGTCGTCGTCGGCATCGATGGCGGCTTTAGGGAGGGTGGACAGGGGGTCGGGGTCGGGGAAGGGCACGCTGAGGTCGTCAAAGGGGCGGTTCCAGTAGCGCTGGGCGAGGAGGTTGAGGACTTGTTGGTCGAGCTCGTGTTTGAGGAGGGAACGGACTTGCTGGCGGCCGAAGTGGTCCGAGAAGCCGCGGAAAGAGTGCTTGAATGAGTCGAGGGATTCGGCGAGGTAGGACTCGGCACTGAGAGGGCGCTCGTTGTACTGGACTTTGAACTCGTAAGTGGCGTCGGCCAGTTCGCGTTGGATAGCTTCGCTAGTAGTTTTGAGGCTGCCAGACATAGTTTGCTCGAGGACGGTCTTGAGCTTCGACTTGAGATTGATAGTGCCGACGCTCAAGTCCTCTGTCGAGAACTCAGGGTGCGAGGAAAAGTAGGCTTGCTCATTCTTGTAGATAGCGTTTGCGATGTTGCCATTGCCGCGGGAGAAGAGTTTGTTGCCGCTGGAGGCAGGGACGCGACATACAACTCCCACATAGCCCAGACGTAGGGCATACTTCTTGTCAGTGAGGAGATTGATGCCGCGTTCCGCATCTACCAAATCCATCTTGGTAATGACGCCAATGGTTCGCTCGCCTCGCGGATCAACCTTCCTGGAAGCCCGCAGCGCAGTGCTATTGGCCAAGTCCACGTCGGCGGCCGAGATGGCAAGAATAACGTTGGGCGCACGAATATACCGATCACACAAGGCTGATATCTTCTCTTTCAACTCTGGAGGCTGGTCTCGACCCACGACCTGAATATAGCCCGGCAAATCCGTCAACTGCAGATCGGGAACATTGGGCGAATATATCCTGAGCTGAATGGGATCGTCAGAGACGCAGTCCGAGGCCGGGACCGCCAAATTCAAGTCCGTCAACGTCTTCTGAATCTGCGTAAAGTCTGTGACCTTTCCGAGCCCCAGGGCAGGAAACTCGCCGTACTCGGCATGTGCGTCTGGGGTGTGGACCAGCGTCAGTTCGATGGGCCGGCGAGTGACCATGTTGTGGCCCTTTGGCAGAAACTCGTGGCCGACAATGGCCTCGAGCACGGAGCTTTTGCCAGAAGACTGTGACCCGATGACGACGATGGAGGGCAGGGTGAGGGAGTCTGACTGCCCGACTGTCTGCAGCAGGCCGCGGATCTCAATCATCTTCTTGGTGAGCATCATCATCTGCTCGTCGCGCGCAATCTGCTCGGCCTCGACCCTGTCTTCGCGGTCATCTGAAGCGTATCCCAGAGCCGTTGCAGCAGCCGCCGTAGCCCCGGCACCGCTCTTCTTGGGCTCCTCGGGCCCTCGGCCGCCGCCTCCACTGCTGCC
Organism: Ophiosphaerella narmari; assembly: GCA_028456235.1. Classification (NCBI taxonomy): domain Eukaryota; kingdom Fungi; phylum Ascomycota; class Dothideomycetes; order Pleosporales; family Phaeosphaeriaceae; genus Ophiosphaerella; species Ophiosphaerella narmari. The sequence continues at coordinate 49,548 of JALNQA010000055.1, forward strand.
GCCTGCACCGGCAGACTCGTCTTTCGCCAGCAGCCGCCGCAGCCACTCGGGGTATTCAACCTTGTCCAAATCTTCCTTCGTCTGATTCCACCCTCTGCCCAGCTGGTCAACCACGCCATTCACCGTGCCCAACGCATCCCCCGCGAACTCGGTTGCGCCATCCTTGGTGCGGTTGAACAGGTCGAGCGCAAAGGTGCCAGCCTGTCCGGCCTGGTACTGGATATACGAGACACCCGCAATCACAGCGCCGCCCGCGGCAGCACCGGCCGTCGCAAACTTGGTCACAAGCTTGGGGATGACTCTGGCAAAGGAAATCGACCTGGTGGCAGGCAGATTGTGCAGCGCATAGCTGCCGAGCGGCCATGGGCGGCGTTTGATCAGGCGAAGGCCAGCTTCGTTGCGCAGAAGACCACCGGCGGGGAGCGTGTTGGTGGTGTACAGCCGCGGCGTGTGCAGACTCGTTCGCCGGGCATAGGCACCCAGGCGTGCGGCGGCGAGCCTGGCGCTCATGATAACGACGACGGAGACGGCAGCGGCGAGTATGGGCGGGTTTGGTGTTCAGCAGAGTCGGCGGGCATCACGTCACACTTTCTTTTTGGCGAGAGATGAGAGATGCCGACCGCACGGGCCTATCCCAATCGTCCCAATCACGCCGAGTCGACACCAGATCTGAACGACAATAGTAGCCATGGGCCAATTAATTCACTCAATTCGTTACCGATTCCAATCCGATCCCTAGCTCTAACGCCAGGTAAGCAATGGCAATCGTGCCCGGGTATATCCATGTTTCCACCCTATCTACGATGACGCCAGAATATATAAAAAAAAAAAAAAAAAACTCCAAGAAATAAAAAAAGAACGTTACCACCCTCGGTTCTAATTGACCACCCGCGTCAGCGTCCTCCCCCTCTCCATCCTCGTTCTCGCGGCCGCGGCCCTCGCAACCGCATCTTCGTGCTCCTTGGCCATACGTCTCAACGCTGCCTTCGCTTCCTCCAGTGGAACACTGTTATTTCTCCTCGGGCTGTTCCTTCTGGACTGGGCTCGACTCGACGCATTCGACATCGGGCCGCGAATGCTGCTCGCCCTGGTGCTCGGCACGCTGTACCCATCGCGCGGCGTGCCGGGCCCACTGCGAAACCCCGTGCTCATGGAATCCTGGCTGGGTCGGCGATCGCGCGACGAGGGCCGCGAGCGCACAAAGTTGGGGTCGTCGCCTTTGCGCATGTGCCGGAACTCCTTGGTGGCCGCGTCGATGCACCACAGCTTGTAGCCGGTGGATCCACCGGGGATGAAGATGCCGGCGCTGTCCCAGCAGTGCACCCAGGCGACGCCGTTGTCGAGCTGGAAGAAGCCGGCTTGGACCCGCTTGCCGTGCTCGTTCTGGATCATGCATGTCCTTTTGCGGCTCTTATAGTCCTCTTCCAGGAGGTAGCGGCCAAGGACTCGGGAACGGTGGACGGGGATAGGTTTGGCCAGTTTTTCGAACTCTTCTGGCTGGGATGCGACAGTGACAGACGAGGTTCCCTCAGAGTCCTTCAATAAAGTGGGGACAGAAAGCGTGTTCTTGGCAGTCGCGATCAAGAACCATCCGCGCCCTGGAATATATTCATATTGACCTGGTTTAGGTATCGTCCAGACCTCAGTCACCCGGGCCGGTTGCTCGGTCCTTGGTGAGCGAAACCATTTATGCGGCTGGAAAACTTTTTGAGTGGCGAGAAACAGGTTAGGAGTCATTACAACAGCGGAAACTTGGAATTTCCGGTCTGGAATCCTCGCCACTTATGCTCCGTAGCAGGCTGAGGCGAGGGCGGCGTAGAATTAGGTCTGTTCTCGAGGCCTTAAAACTTGGTCAACCACGTGGAGTGATGGTTGCAGGGGGAGCGACAGGTTGATTCGCGTGACCGAGCGACCGGCAAACACTGCGTGCAATGCACGACTATGTCGCTAGGGAAGCGGCGCAAGCCTTGTAAGGAAATTCACTAGATGTGGGAAAAGAATCAGGTCGTTAGATTTGGGAATGCGTCCAGGTATTTAAGGGAACGGGAACTAAAATAGTGGTGCCGCCCTAGAAAATCTTGAAATTTGCACAGAGCGCTTTGATGGCACCGTGGTTGTGCAGATTTGTGGGCCTCGAGCTTACTCTGTTCAAGTTTATCGTTAGGGGCGTGCCGGGCCTGGGAGGCGGTTGCATGGGTTGCTATGCTCCGATTCTTATGTGAAGTTGCAGTGACACCAACCGAGAGCGCCGCAGCCCACCAGCATTCGCCATCGCCCTCGTGCTTCAATCAGCTCCTGTCAGCGATACCTGTCCGGTACCTGTCCGGTTCTGTCCGATTCTGTCCCCCTCTTGCCTTCTCATGCTTCGCTATCGCTATCTGTCACCGCCGCGCGCATGCGTGAGGCCCATTTGTGCCCCCTTCGCTGCGCCATGCGTCGGTTGATAAAGCAGACGAGCGGCCAATCAATCGCCAATATGAGCCCCGTGCCGTGGCGGCGCAAGATAAAGCGACTGGCGTACTATGTAGATACAAGCAACGGGTGAGTCAGCGGTGTGATGCCCCTTCGAGGTTGCGGGAAGGATAGGAAGGGAAGCATGGAGAAGCTGGCTCCGTTAGGCTAATCGTTAGCTAGCACGGCGTTCCCGCAGTAAGCGAGTCGCCCATACCGGAATGTATCTCGAATGCGTCACGCACCGGTACAATGTAAAACCACGACTCCCTTCCAGATCTTGCATCTCGCGGCATACATGCGACCGTACCGACTGCACGAGCCGCTTCCGTCCATGCGTCTATGTCCTCTACGCCATTGCTTGATTACACCGCACTTACTCGCACACCACCATTGCACCTAATCAACAGCGGTGAGAACGGTGAGTAGGGGCCATGTTGAGCAGCCACAGTCAGCGCAGCAGGATGCATAGAGCCATGCTTATGCAGGTCAACCGAGCGACGAGAATAGCCGGATTTCTGGGTGCGGTGATTTATCAGAATCATGGCACTTGGAGGAAACGGAAAAATTGACCAAGCACGCTACTAAATCTATCGTCATCAAATCAAATTTATCGCTCTACTTTCCCGTTCGTATTGGTTACGGCCGTGGCATGACATATGCTGCATCGAGGGTGGCATCCAGACACACGACAAAGGCAATTATCAAGTATTGGCTTTTATTCATTGCATTCCTACTGCTCGCCTTCCTCCATATCGTATCCCCGGTCGTCTCGCAGTATTGTATCGCAGTGACTTTTGATGTCATGCCTCTCTCCACATTCACAGGGAAGAATGCAAGCCAAGCCAAGCCGGAGAGGACGAAAAGCCTTCCCATTGAGATCGTAACTAATCACAGAGACGCCTTGTATGCCCCGCCCAAGTTGAAACCACGCTCGTCTATGACTCGGTCTTGACGCGGGCCTTGCCGTTCGTCACCTTGACACCAAGCTGCTTCGCCCGGGCAACAATATCGATACGCTTTCGTGCTGAAACGGAGTGGGCAATCCTAGGGCGAATTAGTGGACGCTCGGAGGGGTGTTGCAGGGAAGCTGCTAGACGTACTCTGCGGCGAAGGTGGTGTTGTGCATGAGGAGGAGGTCAACATCGGCAACTAAAGTCCGTTAGTTACGTTCATGGCGAGCGTGTCCTGGAAATTCGTAGTCCGTACCGTTGTTGACGAGGAAAGCCTTGTGGCCGCTAGGCATGAGGTGGCGGGTCTTCCTGTTTGATCCGTAACCGATCTGAGTCGCAATTGTCAGCTCGTGTCTCTATCGCCAATGCACAGTTCACTGCGACCAATCGCTCGAACTATTGCAGTGCGTTGAGGTGAAGGCCGTCCGTACCTTGGGCATAGCAGCCTGGCCCTTGAATCGCCTGCGTACGCGGCTGTCAATACCCTTGGGCTTGCGCCATGAGGGGTCAACACCTATCCTTTGTCAGACTCACCCCTCCCTCCCAATTCTCAGCGAAGCTCACATTTGAAGCGGTCGGACTGGTGGCGGTTGAAGCGCTTGGTGTCTGTAAACCATTTCGTCAGTTGCGAATTTTCCGTCTGGGGGTTCGGTGCAGCGTACGCTTCTTGACGATCGGAACGTGCTTCTTAGCGGCAACCATCTTGTGCACAGTTAGTGGCGAGCTCAGCAGTGACTGAGCTGTATACGCACTTTGTCTGCTGTTGGGGTTAGTGGTCGTGATCGTGATGGTTGCGGCACGAGATTTCGATGTTCGAACCGCAGAGGTGCGGCGCTTGGCAACGCTAATATGTTAAGCGAGTGCCCGCCACCAGCCACAGACATCGCCACAGCTTCGCTGTTCCTGCGCCTCTTGTGCCACCAAAATCAGACGGGTGTAAGACAAATACCAAATTTTTCATTACTGATGCCGGCATATCCTATAATCTAAGAAAATGCTGTTGCGTCTTTCAAACGTGCCCTAGGGCTCGGAATGGCGTGGGATGCCACTGTAATAACCATATCATGTCAGAAAACCATTGGACGTCCAGTCACTCCACCAGATATGTGCTTGTGTAGTCGTTGAGCACATGGCATAGTGCTCAGTACTCTTCCTCCATAGGGTCCTTTTTAGCGCTAGGACGCTTCTCCGTCTTAACCCACTCAACAAAGTCATCAATAACAGACGGCCACGATGAATCCTCCGTCCAGAACGTCATGTTCTCATCCGAGAGTGTGAGCTTCGCAAACTTGAGCGTCTCGTTCCACATATCCTTGTTGATGCTTCTCTTGTACGAGTTGGTGAGAAACTCTTTCCACCAATCCAGCCACGGCGAACTTGCAGTTGTCCATTTGATTGGCGACATGGGTGACGTAAAGAGAAGGTCCCAGAAAGCAATGGCTTGGTCGAGGGCCGCTTGCTTAGAGTTGCCGGCCTTAGCAATTGTGAAGGCGTACTTGTATATGCGCTCGAAGAGGTCCTGGTTCGCTGGCAAGTCGCGCTTGATCATCTTGATGTAGTTCTTCTGCTTGTCGAGGGTGTCACATCTATGACATATTAGCAGAACACAATCTGGATGAATGTCTTTACTTACTGGCGTTCTAGCCAACCATTCACGAAGCCTTCTCGGCTCATCTCTCCCATGGCAGGAGCCTGGACAATTTCATGTGCAACGAAAGAGTCGAGTCCCTCAAGGTCGACATCGAGATCCGTGAGATACTTCATAGTACCATCAATTCCAACTGCGTTAGGATTGGCTGCCGCATTCTCACGGTACTTGTCGAACATCTTGCTGAGCGCCGCTTTGCCCGCATTAGAAACGGCCGAACCACTAGCACCACTGAAGTATCTATGTAACACAAGTCAGTAAACATCAACCAGAAGTATGCAATCCTGATTGATAAATCAATTCAGTCGATAGTGCCGAAGTACCCATCAAAATACTGCTCCAGCTGCGGTTCCAGCAGTCTGAATCCTGGCGCACTGGCGATTCGCATCTCCGCGTAAGAAGGGTCCGCCGCAGACGCCCACATGTAAAGGCGCCATTCTGCAATTGTCTTGAATGCGGTTACAGGTGGATGGAATATCCTTTCAGTCGCTTCTAGAAGGTGGTAGAACATGACGCCAGGGAAGAGTATAGGATCATGCGGCTTTACTTGAGGGTCGGCCGCCCCTCTTTCCCTGGCGAAGAGGTCCTGTTGTCGGCCAACGATCAATGTTCTGATAAAATCGCGGCCACGCTTATGAGTCTTCGTCAGGAATTCTCGACGCGCGTTTGCTGTGGGAGCGCTCCAATGAGTCGGCGGTAGAGATGGACCGAAAAGATGGAGGAAATTGCGGAACTCCTCTGGAGATAATAACTTCCCAATGTGATCGAAATATGGCCCCGCCCATATAGAGACTCCCCACTCACGCGTCAGCAGCCAACGCTCAGCCCAGGGAAACTCGCGGAAATATAGTCGCCGTGGGTGATGGACGGCGCTCATGTTTACTAGAGGCAGATCCTTTTCTGGCGGGGGAAACACTGAAATGGCCTCTTGTACCATTTTCTGCGGAGGCCATGGTTTCTTGCCATAAACTTGAGGCATGGGAAACGAATTAATGGGCCCAGATGCCGGAGGCGGGATCGGCAGAGCCATTCTGATATCCTTGTGAACAATTTCCACTCCGCCACCTCGCAAAGTTGCCATATCTTGTTGTTGAAGATGCTCGTAAAGGCCTATCTGGTTTGCAGGAGAAAAGATTGTTAAGTCGTCGCGAGACTGGCCTCCCAAATGCTGAGGCTTGGAAGGCGTAACGGGTGCAGTGATGTTACGTTTGTGGAATGCAGTAGTGGAGTGCCATAAGGCCTCGTAGTTATGCATTTCTGACGCAGATGCGGGTATAGGGTCTGAGACGGCGCGAGTAGCCGTAAGTCCCAGACTGCCGTAGAGGACTTGACTCAAATATTCGGCTTGTTGCCTGTGCTGCTCCACCTGTGAGCATGGCGCGTCTACCGATACTATAGGCTCAACGGAGGATGCAGAGTCGACATCAGTTTGCACAGGCGATGGAGGAGAATGCTGTGATGTATAGCTTGCGCAGCTAAATGAGCGAGATGGAGAAGCTGAAGCAGCCGATACAACTCTGTCTCTTCGTTTTCGATAGGCAAGTTGTCGTGCGCGGTCCTCAGAGGCCCCAAACATGATGTGCCCAAGCCGGAGGCGGTAGCGTAGTTCAATGCTTGATATCCAAAGTTCAGAGTAGGTTTGTCGAGGTAGTGGAAGCGAGATCGGAGCCGACCATGTTGCGTAGACCAAGCATGGCGTAGTTGGCTTGAGAAGGCGCCATGTTGGTGTTTACCAGACGTAGCGTAATGTGAAAGCCTGCCGTATAAAGAACTTCCTCCTCGTGCTTGCCCGACCATACTATGCACCTGCAATTCACCCCTCTTAGGCCAGCATTATCCGCCCCTCCCACACCCAAAATTACCAAGAAATTTTTCGCACAAATAAGAAACGAGATAATACTTACGCATTCATAGCTAACTGCGCATCCCAGTTATGACTCTTCAGAACCCTGACAGCAGCGTTTCGATCAACGTTTGTGAAGCTCACGAACTGGCTAATGGCAGCTTTCTGCTGTAGCGTGTAGGCTGTAGGCATGTCGTATCAGTAGTGGCGACTTTTGAGCTCTTGAGGCAGTACTCCGTGTGTTGAGCAGGAGCCGTGCAAGGTTGGTGGGGCTGAAGGAATTCGATGTGGGGTAACAGGCAATACTAAAAGAGAAAAGTATGGCGCAGTGAGGAGAGATGAAGAGTCAGGTGAAGCGTGAATCACACTGAGACGGGCGTTCCGCCTGCGTGGTCTAGAGTCGTTGTAGATGTAACCAGCACTAGCAACTCGATGCGATGCGGCGTCAATGGCGCAAGAGCAGGTTGGGGCCGCCACGTCGGGCTCGGACTTAGTCTCCCAAACTCCACCGCACTCCCAACACTGCGGTCCCAATGATAGAATAAAAGAAATAGTACTTACCAGCTTCCTTCTTTGAGGGCTCTTTCTTGGAAGGCTTTGTCTTCTTGGCCGGCTGTGTCTTGCTCTCACCGTTATCCTGAGCCTTGCGTTTCGCCATGCCGGGTGGTTGATGATTTTGTGAGTCAAAACTTGGTGCTTGAAATGGCGTGTACTTTTTTTTTTTTGAGCTCCTTTGCAGTGAAGTCAAAGTGAATGGCAGTCGGTGCGCAGCACAAACGGTCAGTTATGTGAAGGCGGGTGCTATGGACAGCACATGTCTATACCTATGCCAGCGCATTTGTGCCTTATTTGATGGCTTTCAGGCAAAACCATAATCCGCTTTGCAATTGTCCCATCACATTTGGACGTGACAAAGTGAGGCATGGCTGTGACACAAATCTGCAGGCTTGGAAAGCGCATCTAGCTAGCTAAGACCCTCGAGTCACCAAAGAGACGCCAAATCATGTGCCTTCCCAACATCATTGCAGCCACCACCTCCCGACCATGACTCAGCTCCCCGCCAATATTGATACTGCGCATTTCAACTTAATCATATGAATAATTGCTACCTTCCTCACCTCGCTCGATACGACAACTGCCTTGCTGATACTGATATATACTGTAAGTCCATTCGTTGTCATCAGAAACGCTCGACTCTGTACGGAAATATACGCTACAAACTCATCCTAGTGATACACTGTCAAACTACACACCCAGCTTAATCTGTCGACGGCATACTTTCCACCTCTTCACTCAGCGCCCGCCAATTGTCGGCCTGAAGCTCAGCGTACTTGACACGCTCTTGGCTCCATTCCTGGTGCAGCCTGCTAACAAGGTACTGGCTCTTCTGGAAGTAAAGTAATTCGTCGCGGATGCATTCTCTAATAAACACTCCGCGAGCGTGTTGTTGGACGATAGATTCTTTGTCCTGGTGCATCTCATTAGCAGGGTACAGTCAGATGAAATAATCTGAACGTACCTTGAATATTGCTTCTTCGACCTTCTCCGCCTCGTTAGGTTTGAGTTGTTCGATAGGCTTGTTCCTGATGTTTTGGAGCTTTGTCTCGTTGCTTGCTATTCGCTTCTCAAGGGCGGGGATGTTGTCTTTTGCGTACTTGTCCCGTCGGTCGAACATGTCTCTCACGCTAACCAGAGTGTCTCTTTGCATCTTTAGATCTTCAAGAACGCCTGCTTCCCACCCTTTCGCTTCATCGTCTAATAGCTGCCTGGACTGATCTAAATGTCTTGCGGTTGAGCTCAAGCCTTCGTTTAAGAGCGGGACGTCGTTCGTATCAACCGCGTACGTCTCTTGCGACGATTCGGTGAGCGATATCAGAGCAGAAGAGAAGCGATGATACTCGGCTGCCATGCCTTCGTTACGCCTTGTCAGCCGTTCCATCATGTTGCAAAGATTAATGTAACTCTCAGCACTGCGTCGCACACCTGACCGCACCGTGTCGAATAGCTCAGGCAGTGTCTTGGGTAATGAGTCCTCGAGATCCGGTGGAAGCGGCTTGCCAGTAAACTCTTCTTGGACGGAGAGGTTCGCTTGCTTGCGCCAGACTGCAAGCTCCTGCGTCCCATAAGTTTATGTGATTGTATGTGCACCGATAGACTTACAGTAGGCACAGTCAGGAACATGACAACCAGCTGCTCCTGGTTGAGCACCGGATGTTTGACGAGTGCATTTGTGAATCGCATCAGGCCTTTTCTTCGTTTCTCCAAAAAGCTAGCATCTGCGGCTATAGGATTGCCATTGACTAAGAAACCTCAATACGCATTAGATTAACGGGGAAGGGGCACTCACTGCCGACCCGCTTTGGGGGTAACAAGGGTAGTTGTCGAAATGGATACCGCTTGTGCAGGCAATCTAGCAACCAGACAAAGTCGCTGTATCGACGGACGACCTTGGTGGTCCGTTTTGAGCTGGCCACCTCATAATTGCGATGCTGGAACAGGAACATGCCCTCCTTTTCTGCAATGCTGGTGATGGTAATGACCTCGTCGGTGCTAGTACCGGAGACAACAGGCATACGGCCGATGGAGCGCCCTAGCTCAGGAGGAGGGTTAGGACCGCCTCTACCTGGGGCAGTGCTGAATCCACCATCGCCTAAGCCAGGAGCTGCAAAGGGCTGATTAGAGGCTTCTCTGCTATAGCCACCCCAACCGCCCTCACTGCCTAACGAGCTGGGCACAACAGTGTCTTGGTTCGAGGTGGATTCGGATGTCGACTTTGTGGTGAACTGGCTCGTGGTCCGGGTAGCAGAAGGGGCACTGGCCCCATTGGTCTGAGGAGGCAGTGACGTATAGCTCGAGTGATTATGGCCGCGATGCATGTCTGGACTGCCCCACGGGTCTGCCTCTGGATCACCAAAAGACTGCTTGCGTAGGGGTGCATGTGACCGGCTCGGGGTAGGCATTCCTGGGGGCGGTTGCGGTTGCTGTGGCCGTTGTTGTTGTTGTTGTTGCGATGGTGGTAGTTGCGTCGGTGGTGGCGACGGTCTACTCGACTGTAGAAGCGGCAACGAGGGGACGGGGAGATCTGGCAGACAGATAGTGTTAGTCGAGCTCGCAACGCAATGTGTGTGCCCATTAGACCAACTAACTCTTCTTTCGTTCGTCAACGCTGTCAAGGGTGACGTCGTCACCTTCTTGCGCAAGTCCAATCAAGGCGAAGAGCACATTGAACTCGTTCCGGCCCAAGCCCGCGCTGTCCTGGCCCGGCTGCAACATTATCTCGAGTATCTTGGCTTGCGCCTCACGCGACACCCTGCTCTCGCCCAGGAGCTTCTTTGCGCCCTCGACGCTGATGCCACTGCCACTGCCATTGCCGTCACCCGCTTCGACCACGGCGTCAAAGGCGTCAATGTACGCGCCTGGCACGTCCGAGGCCGGCAGCAGCGACTTGACGAGAGAGCCGCGACCCACCTTCTTAGGAGTAGGGAAGCTCCACGGGGAGTCGCTGCTGCTATCAAGCTCGTCTGCAAACAGGCTGTTCCCTGCCGCCTTGCCCGGCTTCGCGTCGTCGTCAAAGAGCGAGGAGGATTGCTTGGCCCGCACTGCAACGTCCTCGTCACCAAAAAGAGACATGGCCACGGCCCAGAATTATAGGTTGATCTTTACTGAGGTATGAGGCTAGTCGGGTGTTGTCGTCGCTGACGTTCTACCGCCTTACGCGCTAGACCCGCCACTAGTCAACACTAAGCTTCCCATCCAACCGTTATCTGGGCACACGACAGAGGATATAGGGGCTCTGCTATGGATTGTGTTATGTCAATTGGGCATAGAACGCAGCTAACAACGCCAGTCGTAATATAGCTCGTTTCAAAGCTAATACGCTGCTCTTCACACTGAACTTCTCTACCCATTGTAGCTATGTTATGGGGCATATTCGGCAGCGCAAGGTTCATGTTCGGCCATACGATTCTTCAACGTCAACCACATGTATACGTCACTATCCGAATACACCTTTTTGAAGTAGAAGCTGTGAACTAAGCTTCTTATATCGTATAGATCTAAGTAAATAAGAATTAATCCAAGATTGTAATAAGATTGCGGGAGAGTGGACGTGAGAGTACGCGGCCAAGTAGGGTACTATTATATTGTTGTACAATCCTATCTCAAGAGTTTTAATGTTCTAATACGTAGCAGCATAGGCTGAAGTGAGGTACTTGGTTGCAAGAGTAGCTTGGGAAGTGTAAGGATTGGAAATAAGCAGTCATTGCAATAGAATTTTTGGCAAAAAAAAAATTTATATATCTTGTTGTATATAATGCTCGCAAGGGGCTTTGACCTACATAAGAGATAACAAGAAACCCCACGAAACCCACCTACTTAGGCCTTGCACCAACCCTGGCATTTCCCTCGCCTGCTCCGAGATGGTTTATATACTCTCTAGGAAGATTAGTCAACGACTACATCCTTGAAATCCTTAATCTGTGATACCTTCCACCGAAGTTTAGCTCGCTGCCCACTCCCAAGCGGCTTTAATATAGATCTTGTCAATCAACTCGTTACCCGGCTTTCAACACTTTCCACATAACCAGCTCTTTTTTTTTGTACAAACGGTGCCTTTACTGCCAGCATTGCCCACTTTGTCGAGCCTAGCTTGCATTCCGTCAGCCACCTCTTGAATCTGCTCTTCAGTTTCGCGCAGATGTATCTTCTGCTACAGATCTGTGGTGCCCCTCCCATCAGCTAAAAGGCAGAATCGCAGGTTAGTTGTTCTTCCACAATCCAGCCCTGCTTGCCTCACCCGTACAAGCCCCTGAACCCAGTCTACCCGCAATTTATAGTCTTTTGATTGACTGGCGTTGTTTTGTATGTCTTGTAACGTGTTGATGGACCGTAGTGCGACATTTATATGTTGTACCAGTGCCGATACCATGTTCATAATATTATGCATCTGATAAATCATCTGAAGCATCCCGGAGCCTTAGAGAATTTCTGTAAGGGAAGCCATCCTAACGGCCCTATATCGGGAGGACTCTTCATAAATGTTGTTACTCATAGCCGGCCTATCTTCGCCGTTGATAGTTAGCCCGAAACTATTGAAGAGTTGGTTCTGTCTAAGCCTGTTTACGGAAATACTCGTAAATGAATTACCTTCTCGATTCCAGGTAAATGCAAATTTGTCGGTGTCGAGAGACTAGTGAAGTGTGTAATCAGTGATTTCCGGTACAATCTCTTCTATGTAGGCTCCGTTCTTGACGCTAGCTTGTATTACATGGAGACAGGTATATAACTGGCACTAGCGAGACTCGAAAGTGCTATTAGGCGAAATGAGAGCGAAATGCCACCCCCACCCCTCAGTGGCACGAATCCACTCGATGTCGGCACGATATTCACGCGGCTCGGCTTCTTTTGTGAGAAAGAGTTTGTAGGGCCCATGATTTGATGCTATAGCGAAGTGTATTACTATGCTATTATCGCTGTTGGTGTTGATGTCCTCTGGAAGTTTCAGGTATGATGCGTTAGGTGGTTGACTATTACCCTTTATCGAGTATGCTCGGATCGGGCCCAACACTCCATCAAAGTTCCATTGACTGCAATCGACACAAATAGCTCAGGAGTGTCCCTGTATTTAACCCCGAGCGCCAAAGTAGGAAACGCAGCCCAGGAGTAATTCCCACTAAGACACGAATATAGGGCATTGAGGAGGGGTTTACGGCCCGTTGACAGAAACCCATTATAGACCGCATTTTTCATATTGCAAGGTACCAGTATATCCAATTTCTTCAAGCTAGTTAAGTCGGAATATCGTGAGAAGGCGTGTATGGTGCGTACCTGTCAAAACATGTGTACTATTTGAAGTATATTTCACTCCCTACTCAAAATGGACTGCATAGCAATCCGCGCTCGATTCAACGACAGACGCCCTACAGAACACCAAGCTCTGTTGAAAGCAAGGCCCTATCAATATACTAGTAATACTCAACACTGCCCCAGCAGCAGCAATTGACCTACAATCACTAGACTTAATTGCCGCATTTTTCCACGGCGAGTTTCTCGTATCTTACTTGATATGATACGAAAATAGGAGTTTCAGACTCCCGTATGGAGTGTGGCTGGCATGGCCAAAACGAGCGACACCACAAGCCAGTTGGCTGAGGCGGCTTCCGACTAGAACCATTAGGCTCATGCGGAACAACATCGAGGCAAACGAAATGACGGCGTTGATGGTAATGCCTTCCACCCACAGAGGATTCGGATGGCCATTGTAGGTACACTACTGGGGTCGTGAGTGTTGCGGCGAATACAGCCAGTGCCGCGCCGAACGAGGCAATCTCGAATCGCCAGAGACTGAGGGGTGAAGACGCTTTCGCTTGAGACGATTTGGGGGTGGGGATGAACATCTCATTTTCTGTATGCACGAGCGGCTTTCCTTGGCGCTGCGTCATTGTAGACTTGACGCCGTTGGCTTCCTCTTCCTCCGCCTCTTCATAATGGACGAAATCCTAGTTCTGGGACGCCATTTTCGAAACCAACAATGGCAGGAGGTAAAAAAAAAAATCTACCTAGATAGTAGGTAGTCAAGCAGGTAACTTCTGAAGCTTTTACACAGTCAGCTGGTTCCAAGTTTGTTGTGGGATGCCCCCAATTCATATCTTCCAATTTGCTATATATAGTACTCACCGGTTATTATGCAGCTAAGCGCTCTAGCTGAAAGAGTAATGGGAAAATACCTGCATTTTCTACGTTCTACGCCAGGGACCGGAATTCCCGAGCTACCCCTAGGAGTGAGTATCATTACAAGTAAGTAACTTTCATAAAGGCTTAACGAAGAGCTTACCTAGGTACATTATCTTGAATAGCAACCAGGCAAGGCTGAACATTTTCCCCTACAGTCCAACTACTCGATTCTCATTGCTGTCTACTTATTGTAACAATGAAATACAAATTGTTACACAGCTGAGCCACTCTATATTCTTTTAAACATACGCATCACACAGCGAAAAGACCACGTCCAATTTGATATCCACGCATCCCCCCTCCAACGAAAACGCCTCCGAGTTCATTTTCGATACTAACAATCACGACAAATATAACTCCACATCACATTACATTCCCCCTTGCACCGACTCGTATCCCAACGGTGAAACAGTGTTCAGGAAGCAACCCCCCCCCCTAAATGAACTCCCAGAGATTCGCTCATCATCGCGCCGGAGTTCGTTTTGCTAAGTCATATATCCTTGACACAACGCTGAAGTCGCAGCAGTTGTATCAACACAAAACTACTAGCTATACTATCAACCCCCCATTTGCGCCACCTCCCTCACAACACATTTACGTAAATTCCGCCACTTCAAGCAATACCTGTACTTTTCTTTCGCACACTCTCATCACCACAGTTTTAGTAAAAAAAAGTGAGCGTCTTTATAGCCACTAAACATCAAGCAGGCCTTCCAAAGCACTACACAAGCGTCACCACAAATCCAACGCCGGTATCAACTGTAAAAATCTTCATTCATATTTTCATCCATCTCCACTACCTCTCACCAGAAAATCCAATCAATCCAGGGTATCCTAATCCACCGACTCCCTCCTCCCTCCCTTCTAAATACCTAACTAAGTATCAGCTAACGCCAAAATGCTCATGTAATCCCCTTTTCAACCCAATCCTATCCCATCCCATCCCATCCCATCCCATCTCATCTCCCCTCTAGTACGCCAAATCAAAAAGGGTATCCACGCGTCAATCGTTACAAGCAAAAACTCTCCCCACCGGGTAAATCGGGCGTTATATCATCTGTCGTGGTTTGTACAAGTATGTGTTCCCTCACACGCACATCTCTCCCCCTCTCCCCCTCCATCAACGCTCGTCGGCACATCCTCCTCCTCAATAGCTGTCGGCACACGCGAAGGATGGAAGCCAGTCGACGCCGAGGCACTCGCCTCATCCTGCTGTTGCTGCTGCATCAACCCAATATCCGGCGACCATGTCTGTCCCCTCGGCTGCGCAGGGATAATCGTGACGGGCAATGCCGCCTCAATCTCCGGGCCAGGTTTCTTCTTGGAGCGGAACTTCTCGCCCTGCTGGGCGGCAAAGGTTCCCAAACGGTCGGCGAGGGCGAGGCCGGCGTAGGTGCGTGGCGGGATATTGGCGGCGACATCATCGACGGCGAGGGGCTCTATGACGCGGGCGTGTTGGAGTTCTTGGGGCGGGGTACGGCCGTGGCGGCGGAAGGTGGCGGCCACGGAGTGCCATTGCCATTTGGTTTTGGTGGGGGGGAGGGGTTGGGCGCCTTTCTCGAGATCGTCTGGATCAAGAGGTTGGCCCGAATGTGTTGTGGGATTGGGTTGTCCTTGTGGTGGTAGGTTGCCTTGGCTTGTTCGATCTCCTCCTGTTCCGGGCTGGCGGGGGGGTGGTGTCTCGCTGATTGGGTGGTATCGTACTGTGTACACTGTTGAGTCGGCAGAGGTTGTGTCTGTCCGGCTTACTGGCGACGAAATGACGGGAACGGGTGGTGGAGTTTGGACGCGCATGTAGTTGCGCGAATTTCTGTCGCCCCCCACGGAGTCTGAGCGACGAAGGGCCGGCACCGGGGCGGGGATGTGAATGTTCCGGTTCTGCCGTGTTTGTGTGCGAGGCGACACAGTCATCTTTCGTCCAAGTCTGTGGGCAAGATGATTGACTCGACCGGTTTGGGCCGTAGTAAAAGCACCGAGCGCAAATCCTGTGCCTCCTCCTGATTTCTTTTCGTCATGCGATTGATGGCTCTGTCGTTTGGATGGCCATCTTGAGTCAGATGATGATGGTGTGGCGTCGAGCATATCGTCTCCATCGTAAACTTCTCTCCCTAGAATTCCGTCTTTTCTCTCTTCTCTTTCTAGTGCTTCTATCCGTTCTACCCACTCCCACACAATGACGCTGGCAGCGGCAGCGCCGACCCAGCGAAAATAGTCTCCCCAACCGGCAATGGTGTAGTTGGCGATGTCAGTAATAAAGAAAACGACAGGGGTAAGAATGGCAATAATAGACAGTAGGGAAACAACGCTCATGTTCCACATCATGGAATGATAAAAGGCGTATCGTCGCTTGGTGATGGCATAGTACATGACCCAGGCGGCGTACAACATGCTGAGAGATAGTTGGAAGAGGTAACTGAGAGCCGGGATGGCGGTGTCGAAATGGGCAGGGCGGCTGTTGTTTTCGTAGGGGCCGAAGCTGTTGAGCGAGCTGAAGGTTATGTCGAGGAGGATCAAGGCAAAGCCTACCCACTTGATGATGACCTTCTCCTTGTGTCGCGGGAACAGGCGTATCAGAGTCTGCACCTGTGCAAGCCAGATAAAGATGTCGGAGATGATGCGCGAGACCTTGATTTCCATGCCAGCCACGACCTGGTCGCGCAGCTCCATGGCGTCGATGAAGCCCTCCTTGTACTGGCGGCCGGCAATCTTGAACGTGTCGGCGGTGGCGAGAGTCAGCGAAATGGCGACGGTCAGGGCCGCGACCTTCTGGAGCCAGGGCCGGCTGCCGACGCCGATGATGGATCCGCCGCCCGTCGCGCCGCTGATCATGCCGCGCCGGCCCATGAGCCCGGAGCGGCCGGTGGCATTGCCGACGAAAAAGGTGCGCGGCGTGATGATGAGCATAATAACGAGCATCCAGGCGATGACGGTGGCGGCGCCGGTAGCATAGGCCTGGGGCGTGATGGAGGCATGGAAGGGGTCCCGGATGTCGGCGATGCTGGTGATGCCGCCGGTGGCCTCGTCAATCGACGTGTCGGCGGCGTTGGAGCACTGCGGGCGGAAGAAGGCATCGGCGTCGAGGGTGATGAAGTTGCCTGGGGCCAGCTCGATGACCCCGTAGGCAGGGAGCTTGTACGAGGGACAGTGCTGGAGGCGCATCAGCAGGGTGGTGGTAGTGGTAGTGGTAGTGGTAGTGGTAGTGGTGGTGGACGGAAGGGGCGGGCGGGCACATACAAAAGGCTTGGACTGGTCGCGCGTCCACAAGAGGGGCTGCGCGACGTGGTCCTCCCACATGCTCGCGGCGTGTGGTGGGTGTACTGATCCAGCAGCAGCAGAGGCCCGGCGCTAAGGCTGCTCACAGGTACGTCCCATGGGCAGGCAGAGGGGCGGCGAGGGCGGCGGGTGGGCGGTGCGGCATGCGGCCGGCGAGGGCGTGTCGTGTGGGCGGGCGTGGTGGTGAGGGTGTGAGGTTGTGAAGGGAGGGAAGAGCCAAGCAAAGTCAAGCTTCGGGGGAGAGGCGCCATCGAGTTGACACACTCCAGGAGGCTGGCCCACGCTGCCCGGCACTGGGCGTCCCGATTGGCCGCGCCCCCCGTGCCCCCCCCCGCGCCCGGACCGCCCCCCCAGCCAGACGGGTGAAACGTCGTCTTTGGCCACTGCGACAGGTTTCGCCAGAGTGCCGCCGCGACACGTACGACGGCCTGCTTGTTCCCCAGCCTGGGCATGGGCAGGCCCGTCGTTCGCCGCGATGCATTGCGCGCTGGACGGCGACGGGTGCAGCCTAGCCCGTCCCCGTCGGCGCGTTTGGCTGGCTGGGGCTTGTCCGCCTCCTGTGTGTCGAAAAAGCGCCAAAATCAGGCCGATAGGGTTTTTGCATCTCTGCAAAGCTTAGCCCGCCGCCACGTGCCCAACAGTGCCGCCAGCACCAAGCAACTCTGCCCAGCTCTCACGTGCCGCTTGACTTGTTTGCCTGCTCAGCCGGCCTGGCCAGCACCAACAACCACTCAATGGTGTGCCGTGCCTCGTCTCGACGTGGTTCATGTAGGTCGACGGGTCGGTATGGGGAGGCTCGGTTGGCCAAATCATGTGGGCAGGTGGCACAGGGAGCCGGTAGCCAGACTCGGCCTAGTCTACTTCCTCTTCCAAATCTCCAAGCTCGCAGCTAGATGATCAGATAAGATATCGTCCAGTGTCCGTGTCTGGTGGTGTGCAAGTAGGTAGGCCGTGCATCGTAGTCGCGCGGGTGCAGGTCTGCCTCCTGTTCAAAGGTAGGTGTGCGCAGTGTTGAAGCCTGCTAGCCAGGTCGATGGCGTAGGTGGTGGCACGTGATCCTACATGTGGAAGCGACGCGACCAGCCATCATAACGCGTCCACCCCCACAAAACATCATCCCCCAATTGTGGTGCCAGGGTGTCCACCTCAATCCAGCAAACTGCCGGCCATTCGTCGAGTGCACACAATATGAGCGCGGCGGTCTTGGCCCCCGAGGTCGAAAACACCGCGTCCTCTGCGCCCCGTCGTCGCAGTGGACGCGTATCCAGGAAGCCGGAAAAGTTTACTCTCGCCACAAGCCCCGCGGATAGTGCGAAGCGGAAGCGCGGCGACAACGATGACAGCGGCGTCGATGCAGACGAGCCCTCATCGGATGAGCCGACTGAGAGCAGCGAAGGCGAGCCCGATGACGAAGAGTTGAGAGAGCGCCAGCGCAAGCGGAAGGGCAAAGCTCCAGCAAAGCGGTCTGCGCCCAAGAAACCCAAGACGAATGGTGCCACCCTCAGTCTTGCCATCCGGCCTGCAGCAGGCGCGTCCAAGAAGCTCACAAAGCGCCCGCGCAAAGCGGCCATTCGCAAGAGCGCAATTTCGGACGAGGAGCCAGAGGGACTGTACGGTATGTGAGAGAAGTACTGCGCGACCAACCACAGCTGATATAGTACAGCCGACGTGTTTGCTAGTGGAGACCGGCTCGAGGACGTTGCAGCCAGATGGATTGCGCGCTTCAACGAACATGAGGCGAGGGCTGCAGCTGAGATTGTCAATCTGGTGCTGCGCGCTGCTGGATGTGACCTTCGCATAGATGAGGACGACATTGCAGACCCAGACAATGCGCCGAGTCGCGTGGCAGAGATACAGGAGGAGTTCCAAACTGTAGGCTTTCGCCCTTCGACCGCACTCAAGCGCATGCTAATCGAATACAGTACGACATAACCGAGTACCCATTGATTGCCAAAGCCAAAGATGGTGGCGGTCATGCGTTTCGCAACGCGCTGCATGGCTTTTTCTTCACCCTCGTCCAGGCCGTAGCCCAATCAGGGCTGCTCTACGAAAACGCAGAACTCCTCGAGAACATTTCGGTCTGGCTCGGCGCCATGTCCTCTACTGGCAATCGGCCATTCCGCCACACCAGCACTGTTGCGGCACTTGCCATCACTACTGCCTTGTCAACAGTTGCGAGTAATTTGGTTGATAGTGCAGCCAAGAGGCAACGTCAAAGCGAGGCCGAGTCCAAGAAGTCGCGGGTCAATAAGGCACGCGTAACTGCCGCAGACAAGGAGATTGATGAATACACACACTGGCTACAGGCTGTGGATAGTGCTTTGGGCGACTGGTTCAGCGTGGTCTACGTCCATCGATACCGAGATGTGGATCCGAGAATTCGAGTGGACTGTGTTGTCGCATTGGCGGATTGGATTATCGCCTATCCGGACAGATTCTTTGACGGTACACATCTGAGGTACCTAGGCTGGGTTCTATCAGACCCAAACCCATCAACAAGAGTAGAGGTCCTCCATCAACTTGCGCGACTGTTCCGTGACGAAGACAAACTCTCAGGACTCAAGACATTTACGGAACGGTTTCGCCCACGAATTGTTGAAATCGCGACGCATGACGCCGAGAACCACGTTCGTGCCACAGCAGTCGACCTTCTTGACATCTTGCGCGAAGCTGGTTTCTTAGAGCCCGGCGACATTGATTCGGTTGGGAAGCTTATTTTCGACACGGACGCCAAAGTGCGCAAGTCTGTCATGGGTTTCTTTGCGGAGAATGTCAACGCTGCATATGAGGCCATTGTGGAAGACATGGGTGGTGAGGATGTGCTCAACGAAGCATTGGCGCCCCCGGATGATGACGAAGAAGAGTATCACAATCCACGACTCGAGTGGCTGAGGCTCAAATGTCTAGTCGAACAGCTTCTATCCTATGATGAAGCCGGAGCGGAACTGCCTTCTCAGCTTGTGCGGTTTGCACCATCTGGCGCTGAGATGGGCTTGATAGAAGCTGGTATCGAATCTCGATTCTCGTTAGCAGCACAGGCGCTTTACGACGCTATTCCTGAAATCCAATCATGGGAAGTTATAGCTGGCTATCTTCTATATGACCATTCACAGCGGACACGTAGGGGGGGTGGTGGTGGTGATGCTGCTGCTATGCTTCGACAGAACTCCCAGCTGGACGAAAAGCACGAGACTGTTCTCCTTGATATCCTAAACGCGGTAGTTCGGTTACGGCTGCAGCGCCTAGCGGAGGCACATAAAGATAAGAAGAAAACCAAGACGCAGCGTGAAAGTGACAAAGAGGATCAAGCAGACATGGCTAGGCGACTGTCTCTTCTCATCCCCCAACTTCTCAAGAAGTTTGGCGCTCTACCTGAAGCAGCAGCACTGTGTCTCCGACTAGAGCGCGAGCTTAACCTAGATGTTTTCCAAGAATTACGGCAGAATGCAGCTCTCACAGCGTTGCTCGATGACATCAACAAGCAGTTTCTTACACATCACAACGAAACTGTTCTCAGCGAGGCGATAGAATCAATCCTTCATGCCCAAGGCAACGATGAATTAAAAGAGACAGTTGATCTTAGAGTGCAGGCTCTATGGGATGATGTAATCCACACTTTTGATGCTCTACGGAAAGGCAAGAGCTTTTCTAAAAGAGGAAACCTTGACCAAAATATCTTGGTTGGCGTGTCCAACGTGGTTCTGAAAATGGCCCAGCTTGCGAAAGCTTCCGATGCCTCAGTCCTTGATAGCATCACTGCACCCTTGACATCGAGAAGCAAGGGCAAGAGAAGTGCGTTAGATGCTCCTCCGATCACCTCTCTATTAGAGATTCTCGAAAGAGGCATATCAACTGAGGCTCTCGATGCTGAGACAGAAGAGGTAGAGGATACGCTTGTTCGCCACTCTATGTCCTTGATGCTCATCTATTTTATGTGGAAGTGCAGAGACTGCGCAGTTCATGTTGAAGAAGATACAAATATACCTGACGATGAGCTGACCGCCATAGTGGAGCGGAGGGACACGTGTGTGACGGTGCTAATGCGGATCATGGAAAGCCGCAAAGGTGCAGATGAAGTGCGAATGGATGCGGCGAATCTCCTGTTAGACATCTACACCATGTTCCACTCGCTGAGGGTAAAGAAGGGCCAGATGGCAAAGACGCCTAAGAAGCCGCAAGGTCGTAATCGGAACGAAGGCAACGATGATTGGGAGGCCCTCTGCCGAAAAATCGATATGAAGACGATCAAGACTCTTCTACAGATTCTGACAGCGTCGGAAAATAGCTTGTCCAAGTTGGCAAACAAACGACTTGAAGAAGCTGATGTGGACGAAGAACCCATCGATCCCGATGAAGAGCCTAAGAGTGATGACGAAGATGAAGAAGACGAGAATGCCCAAGCCGACAAGCAACTTCGCACGCTCCTCACAGAACGGGCACTATGTTCCTATGGTGCTCGTCTGGTTCAAGCTGTCCATGCCGGCTCATTGGGTAGCGACGGACAAGCTATTGTTCACAAGCGTCTCGAGCGCAACAAGTTGAGGCTCACCCCCACGTGGAAAGAGATCATCAATCATCTTGATGCAGTCAAGCATGGGCGGAAGAATACAAAGCCCAGTACAAAGCCCGTCAAAGAGACAGCCAAAACCAGCAAGAGCAAGGAGATTGTGATTGATGACGATAGCGAGGAGGAAGAGCTCGAGATAGCCGGTGATGAGATTGAGGACGAGGAGATGGAGGATGGAGACGAAGAGCGAACTAATGCCAATGGTGCCGATGGGGAAGAGGGCAGCGATAAGGATGCAGATGCAGGAGAGGAGATGGAGGAGGAAAGTATTCTGGGGGATTGAGGAATTGTCAAGTGTGGTAATTGACTGTTCTCAACTTAATGTTCTTCTCTGCTGATGTTTTTTTTTTTTCACGAGGCATCTGGGATGGGTGGTCATGACAGAGCCGCCTTATACCCGGGACTGGCGCTTTGACGCTGTTATGATGGGATTAATACTGCATTTCAATCATGATTTTCTTTTCACCGGATAGCGTCTTTGATTTCGGAGTAGTGGAGTGACATGATGTGGTTGTGGTTAGGCATGATGACGCGCTGTTATCGATAGATAACACACACAAGGGCCGGAAGTGGCTAACCTCCGCCGCGACCGCGGCTCTGCACGACACGACAGCACGCTGCATAGTCGAGCTTAACAAGCCCACCTCCGCCAAATGTCCACCAATTCAGGGGCGCTGAAACGGAAGCACTCGGGCAAAAGCATACCAGAGCTCTTCACCACGCAATCTAAGCCCAACACCAGCGCTGCAGCTCCACTTTCACTCTCGGGCAAGCGCACGCGGCGAGAGAGCTCTCCAGTACCCGGTACCGAAGTTGCCCCGGGCCGGTCCACGATGAGTAACATGAGTGCCGCCGACATGTATCGCTTCTCTAGCAAACGTGGCGATATGGCGGGCGGTGTCGAAGTGGTGGACATTAGCTCCAGCCCGGACAACAGCCCCGCGAGGCAGAAGAACGGGATGCGTAGGGCAGCGCCAAACATGCATGCGAATGGCGGGCCCAAGCGGCTGCTCGTCAAGAACTTCAAGCCCACGAGGAAGGTCGATCCCAAGGTCTTTCTCGAGCAAACGTGGGAGAAGATGGCCAAGGCGCTGGACACCATCTTTGCGCAGGAACCCATTGATTTCAGCCTCGAGGAGCTGTATCGGGGTGTGGAGAATGTGTGTCGCCAGGGCATGGCTAAAGAGGTCAAAGAGAGGCTTGTGGACAAGTGCAAGGCCTATGTGGCTGGCAGCTTGAAGGCAAAGGTAGAGGGCAGCTTGGCGAGGGGGGACGTTGAGGTGCTGAGGGCGACGGTGCAGGTGTGGGCGCTGTGGAACGCTCAAGCGGTGAGATTTATATGCCTTCATGACACTCACATTCTCTTTACTGACTGAATGGTGCAGAAATACCTCGACTGGATCTTCTGCTATCTCGACCGCGCATACCTCCTCCCACGCCATGAATCTCTACGCAGTATTACAATCGACCTCTTCCGCGACATTATATTTGCACACCCGAAGCTCAAAGCACGCATCGTTGACGGAGCTTGTCATCTCATTGCCTCCGACCGGGCGGGTGGAGAGCTGGACAGCGACATGTTCTCCAAGACCGTTAGCATGCTTCACGACCTGCAGGTATACACAAATGACTTTGAGCCGCGCATGATGGAGCTCAGCCAGGAATACGTAGCGAAATGGGCCGACGACGAGGCGGAGCGGCCGCTGCCAGAGTACGTGAGAAGCTCAAGGGCGCTCATGGACCGGGAGATTTTGAGGATTGCCAAGTTTGGACTTCCTAGCACAACAAAGCGAGACCTACTCACACTAATGGAAGACCATTTGATATCAAGGAAAGAGTCTAGACTGGTTAACGACGACGACCTAGCAGATCTTCTGGAAGCAAATGCGGCCGAAGATCTCGAATTGCTCTACACGCTTTTGGAACGGCGAAAGCTTGGTGCAAACTTACGGCCAGGCTTCGTCAAGTGGATTGAAGACGAGGGAACTGTAATTGTCTTCAGTGAGAAGGAACAGGATAGCATGGTGGTCCATCTCCTCACACTAAAGCGCCAACTAGACACAATCTGGAAAGTGTCGTTCCACCGCGACACTGAGCTTGGCCACGGTCTGCGTGAGGCGTTCGAGGCTTTCATGAATAAGACCAAAAAGACAAACGCGAGCTGGGGCACAGACAACTCCAAAACTGGCGAGATGATCGCCAAGTATGTTGATACGCTGCTAAAAGGAGGAGCCAAGGCTATCCCGGCGTCGTTGAGTCGCAAAGCGGAGAAGCCGGCTGTGGCAGATGTAGAGGAGGACAATGACGATGTTGTGTTTGATGAGGACACTGAGGTGAATAACCAGCTTGATCAAGTACTTGATCTCTTCCGATTCGTGCATGGAAAGGCTGTATTCGAAGCTTTCTACAAGAAGGACCTTGCAAAGCGCCTATTAATGGGGAAAAGCGCGAGCGCAGACGCAGAACGGAGTATGCTGTCGAGGTTAAAAACCGGTACGTATCTCTAACCCCGAGGAATATGTTATGCTGACGTCGACAGAATGCGGTGCCGGTTTCACCGCAAATCTCGAACAGATGTTCCGTGACGTCGAGTTGTCACGCGAGGAAATGGCCTCATATAAAAGCATATCCGAAGAACGAAATGAGCAACACCCAATCGATCTCAACGTCAACGTCCTCTCTGCCTCGGCCTGGCCAACATATCCAACTGTCCCCGTCATAATTCCCCAGCAAATCAAACAAGTCATTGATAAGTTTGAGTCACACTACAAAGCGAAGCACTCCGGTCGCAAACTCGAGTTCAAACACGCACTCGCGCACTGCCAGCTCAAAGCGAAGTTCCCTAATGGGAGTAAGGAGCTGATTGTGTCGTCGTTTCAGGCTATTGTGCTGCTCCTTTTTAATAACCTGAAAGACGACGAGCACATCGACTACAACTCCATCAAGGAAGCTACGGGCCTTTGTAAGCTATCCCACCTCCCACCCCAACCCACAACTAACTCCCCCAGCACCCCCCGAACTAAACCGCACCCTCCAATCCCTTGCCTGCGCCAGAATCCGGCCTCTAACCAAACACCCACGCTCCCGTGACATCGCCCCGACCGACACCTTCACACTCAACGCCTCGTTCAGCGACCCACGCGCCCGCCTCAAAATCAATACCGTGCAGCTCAAAGAGACGCCCGCCGAGAACAAGGAGACGCACGAGCGCATCGCTGCGGACCGCAATTACGAGACGCAGGCGGCCATCGTGCGTATTTTGAAGGCGCGCAAGAGGATTACGCATGCGGAGCTAGTGGCGGAGACAATTGCGGCCACAAGGAAGAGGGGCGCGTTAGAGGTCAGCGGGATTAAGAGGAATGTGGAGAGGTTGATTGAGAAGGAGTTTTTGGAGAGGGAGGAAGGGGGGTGGTATGCGTATATTGCGTAGGGGGTGGATGGAGTGGTTAGCATTTGGTTGAGGCAGTGGGATAGAGGTGAGATAGTGCATGAGGAAGTAAGCCTAGAAATGATAAGTTTCGTCAGTCATGTTGGGCTTATGTTTGTTGTGATTGGGGAGCTGGCTGGGCTTTCATGTCATGTTGGCCTCTAGTGATAATTGATATGATCAGCTGTGGAGATAGTTATATTCACTCCTGATTCATCTGACGTGCAGATATCCCTTTTCCATGCTTACCTTTCGAAAGTATCACACACGAGGGCGACGGAGTCCTCTTCCCTTCAAGCTCTATTAGAGCTCAAGGCAAGACAAGCTATATACCCAGATCCATCCATCCAAAGGACTTGAAAAACATGCGAACCGTTCCCTTTGAAATATCTCTAACCGAAATAAGTTCCCCCCCCCCCAACACCCCCAGCCAGCTTCGCCGCACCAAAAAGCGCCACCAATCAAACGTGGCTATGCAGCTGCGTGCTTTATAATTGGCCCTGTCTAAAAACAACAAGTCTCGGGGCGGCCATTGTTAGAGATCAATGGGGCCGAAAAACGCGTGGCTACGAAAACAGCGACGGAAAAGAACCGCATTTTCCTTGGACGCTACCATCCCCGTTTTTTATAATATTCCTCTCCACCTTTCGCTTCCCCATCGCCCAAGTGTGCTTTTTTTTTTTTTTTTATTTCCATCGCCAAGACACGTGCTGGATAGGTGACTGGGCAGGGATCAGTAATGGCGGCTTCCGACGGTTCCGGAGGGCTTTCCGCTCAGCCACTTCTTTCCAAGTATCACGCGCGTGTGGAAGAGGGTGATGATGATGGATCTGGAGACGATTTTGGGAATCTGAAAGAGCGGCGTAGACTGGGAATTTGGGGTTGGTTTCGCATGTCGGTCCGGAGGAGGCGGTATGGGTTGGTGAGAGGGGATGATGATGCGGAGAGTGTGACATTGCGTGCTGAGAAAGAGAGGGACGTACGGGTGAGATGGGTTAAGAGGATATTTCTGGCGCTGCCGGTTGTCGTATTATGTTTCTTGTAAGATTTTCTTTTCTTTTCTTTTCTTTTCTTTTCCTGTCTTTACTCCCAAAATTTGTTCATTAATTTCATACTTTTCAGTGGTCTCATTCACATCATCAATTACATCTACGGCTATCTTCCTCTTCTCTGGGACGACCCTGGCTATCCGTTGGATTGGACGCTCCCAGACCAGACCAACCCAGATACTGCATCTCGTCTTCTAGACATCACGCGAGATGTGCAACCCATCCCGTGCCATTCGCATAATGACTACTGGCGCCGCGTCCCACTATACGATGCTCTCCGCTGGGGCTGCACCGGCGTCGAAGCAGACGTCTGGCTCTTCGACAACGAGCTCTACGTCGGCCACAGCACTTCCGCCCTGACCCCTGACAACACCTTTCGCTCCATGTACGTCGACCCCCTAACCCGCTTAATCGACCACCAAAACACCCAAACCACCATCTCCCCCTCCCCCTCCCCCTCCCCCTCCCCCACCAAAAACGGCATCTTCCCCACATCCCCCAAGAAATCCCTCGTCCTCCTCGTCGACTTCAAGAACGACGGCCCAAGCATCTACCCCGTCGTCTCACACCACCTCGCCGCCCTCCGCGAAAAGGACTACCTCACGTACTTTGACGGCACCAAACTCGTGCACCGCCCCATCACCGTCGTTGCAACAGGAAACGCCCCCTTCAACCTCATATCCGCAAACGCCACCCGCCGCGACATCTTCTTCGACGCCCCGCTATCTGCGCTGAACACGCGCGCCCGCGGCAGCCCCGATGGCGGCGGCCAAGGCAACGTCGGCACATCCCCAGCCTCGCACTTCGACTCGACAAACTCCTTCTACGCATCCGTCAACCTGCGCGCGGCAGTGGGCTTCGTGTGGTGGGGCGGCTTGTCCCCGGCGCAGCTTGGAATTGTGCGCGGCCAGATCCGCGAGGCGCATGAGCGCGGGCTAAAGGCGAGGTATTGGGGCGCACCCGGGTGGCCTGTAGGGCGGCGCAATGCGGTTTGGAAGGCGCTGGTGGAGGCGGGCGTGGATTATTTGAATGGAGATGATTTGGTGGGCATGGCGAGGGTGGATTGGGGGGCCAGGACGCATGGGGGGTTGTGGGGGTAGGTTTAGTGTGCCTGGGGTATGCAATATGTAGAGCAATGTGAACACTTGTAAAGCCTTTGTGTTCTAGGGCGTGTTGAGATGCGTTTGGCTGCGTGTGTCAACCTATCTGCTGGTGGGTGTGTCATAAAGGCTACGATATGACGCTGCAGGACAGTATCTCCACTGCACACTGCCATACAACCAAAAAGTTCGAGGATAGTTGAGCATATTGGGTGGAATGGGGCCGATGCGCTGCACCCCGTTTACAGTCCTGCGGAAGCGAGCCTCGCATACGTGGGCTCAGTGTCTATGGGGGGGTTGCAATAAGCGCAGGGAAAGAGCGTCTCTGACCAGCGGCAAGAATAGCAGATCATGCGGGAAGCCATTTGTACGGGGATTTAGTGGCCAAGTATAAGGGGTGGTGTTCATGTGCTATGCACTGATGCCGATAAGTATGGTTTTGAGGAACAGCGCTACGTGGGGACGGCTATGACCTGCTCTGTGGCACTTTGAACGTGTTTTGGTACAGCTTGTTCTTGAGATATTCGCTTTGCCGGATTGTGTGTTAGAGACTGTGTCAGTGACGATGATGGGTTCAGGGCAGAGTGTCTGGGGAGATATGTTGGGATTCAGGACTCAGCGATACACCAAAGTGATTGTGTCTGAGAAATAGCAATAGGAGACTGCTTAGCTACGAGATTTCACACCCGTCGTACAGTGGCGCAAGAACGAGGCATGAGCCGCACAGCACTAGTCTACGAGTGCGGCTCCGTCGCTCCTGAAGTGGAGCCGCACAGTCCACGGAGCCGCACACTCGTTCGGCAAAAGGTAGAAGACTTTTTTTCTCTCGCTTCAATGCCGAGGGCGCCGTGGGGGTGTATCTAGAATCCAGGCTTTCTCAACAAAGTGTTCGAGCTCGCATTGCCCGGTTTTCAGAGGTTCGTCCAGGAATATGACTACAAGATTGCTTCTTACGAGGTGCTGCGGATCACAGATACACGCTTGGGCACAAAGGCCGCGATGAGGAGGGAATGTCAAGGTGGGATATGTTCTGAGTCTTTGGGAGCCCAGATAGCTAGGCCAAGATCAACGAATGTGCATTGGCCGAGCAATATTGAAGCCACTCATTTATGTGCTTTGGTGCATAGTGGCTCCAATTTGCACTTACGGCAGGATCAGCTATCAGCGAATCTAATGAGGACCGAAGAGAAACAGCGTGAAGTCCGAACAAGCTATCTACACCACAAGCCTCGAGAATGATAGCGCAGTGATGGACGGCATATCTAGATAAAGGGGGCGCGTAGGCAAACCCACTCAATACTATTACCTCAGAGTAAGAGTATTATTAGACCATGTAAATAGAACAAGCTAGAATAACCTCACCGCCACCGTTGCGCTTGATAGGCACATGCCGATGCCGGCGCACTAATACAATCCACAAACAACCCCGTACCCATACCTCCACCACGACAGCTCACCGTGCAAAACAAGGCTGCACGTCCACGTGGCCAAATATTCATCAATTCTTATCGCCGAGCTGAGCTCAACCTTTCGACACCTGTTCATCTCCAGAACGGTCCGATTTGGTCGGATGGATGTGTTTTCCCAATGACGGCTGAGAGTGCGTTAGGTAGTGTCAGAGCGCCGTCTCCGCACTTGTGCATTGGAGTGGTTGGGAATGAGGGCCGGACGAGGCGGGAACAAGGGAGGAAATGTAGGGGCCGTGACGAGGTCATGGAGACGTCAGTGGGATTGTGTTGGGGCTTGTTGCGATTGTGTGGAGGAGGGGAATGCTGGATAGTGTTTCCGGGCATGTTCGGGGTTGTGAAATGGTTGAATAAAGCACAAATGGACACTGTGACGTAAATATGACGACACTTAAACAAGGGTTGTCAACAGTGTAAAGTTTTCTTAATAAATCGACTCTATTCTATCTAGAGGTTTATGTAAACTATGCTCTAGAAGTGAAAAATTCGGAGTGATGACAAACAAATTTTAGAAGTCGATGCCTCTATCAATGCTCCAAACACCAAACAATGCTACCCCATCATTACAATTCGTCAAAATTACCAAGCTAGATCACTCTTATCGTTGTCGTTGCCACAGGACAGGCCCTCGCAGAAGGCGACGTCCTCATTGCTGATGGCGCTGTTGCCCGTATTCTCGAGCTGCTGCTTCGCTGGCCAGATCTGGCGGCCCTCACGCCTCTCGCGGGCATTGTGCTCCATAACAACTTCGCGGCAACGCTTCTGGAAGAAGAGAGGGCCCTTCTCCATGTGTGGGTGCAGCTCGCCGTTGATGAAGACGCCAGCGTCGATGTTTGCTTGTGCACGCTCGCAAAGCACTTTGTCCTCGCCCATGACACGGGCGTACAGGTCGGCAATGTTCTTGAAGTCCTCGCGAGATGCGTTCTTATTCTTCCACACCTCGTAGTACATGACAGATACGGTTGGCGACTTGGGCATGAATTTTTGCATCATCATGAAGGAGGATCTAATGTCGCGGTTAGTGACGTTTTGAGTTGTCACGATCGTGTAACTTACGTAACGGTGAAAGAGACATTTGGGAACATGTAGGTTGAGCAAATACCGAACCCCATTTTGCGCTGTTCGTCGGTGGTCTTGGGGTCATGTTGGATGTGGTCTGCGGCGCAGTTGACATCATATGTCTCAAGGTTGGCGATGGCTGGAACATCGGGATGTGTGGTCTTGCAGTGATAGCACTCATTGAAGTTGTCGGCTAGAATCTTCCAGTTGAACTTGCTTTCCATACTGTAGGTGTGGTCGAACTCGTAGTCGTCAAAGTCAAAGTCATTAAAACGTTCTTGCTCGTCAACAGTATCGAATTGAGACTCCCAGGACACTTCGGGGACCTTCTTCGAGTCCATGTTGATCCAGATGAAACCGTTACGGTCGAGGCGAACGTGAATGGGAAAGAGACCATTCTTGGCTTTCTCGAAAGTTTGAAGCTCTTGGTAGCCCGGAGCCTTTGCAAGATTGCCGTTCAAGCCATAGGACCAACCATGATATTTGCAGGAGAAGATCTTTGCATTACCGTTGTCTTGTTCAACAACCGGGTAAGCTCGGTGTCTGCATACGTTGTGGAAAGAGTGGATTTCTCCATGTCGGTCTTTTGATATGACGATGTCGTAGTTGGCAACGTTATATCGAAGATAGTCCCCAGGGTTTTGAAGTCTTGATTTGTGCGTAATGAGCAGCCATCGTCGGGAGAAGATTGCACGCCTCTCAAGCTGGTACATCTCCTCTGAAGTGTACCAGTTTCCAGGCAGAGCACGCACAGCAGTCTTCTCTGGCGGAGGAGCGGGGGCACCGCCAAGGCCAATGTAGCTCAATAGTGAGGTAACCATAGTGGACAGTGTATATGAACAGACTATGTCGATGTGGACGTAGTGGTCAATAGAGTCACTAGTAGGCTGTGTAGGTAGTGGGTTGGGTATTGACTAATTGTTGAAGTGGTGAAGCATTAATATACCTTCTGTGTGGTAGTGATAGCTCCTCACCCTTATCGAGTAAAACAATTCCCCAAGTCCCCATGGGGAAATGGCTTCCATACGATACCAAGAAGGATAAACCAGTGGGATGAGCGAACGTAATCAACCCGGAGACGCTTGTCAAGCGCGACACATACTACAGCTTCCGATGAGCTTCCGCGTCCGTAGAATTTGCCATCGTGATCAAGCGCATGGGACAAGGTGAGTCTAGGACAATGTGCTGGAAGCCAAACACTGTCCTCCGAGTGGATAGGCATCCGTATAGTCTCTTGACTGTGCAGGATTGTAAAGTTGTGATCATGTCTTGTCATAGCCCCTCGCATTGGCACGGACTGGCGTGGATCTGATGTCCGAATTTGGACATTCAAAGCCTAGACCAATCTCGACTCCAAACCACGTCGAAACGGCCAGTCCATTATCAAACTCTTATCGCACCTCTATGAACTAGGCGGCCCTCTGACCCAATTTCAAATTGAGGTGTGCAGGTATGCAGTGTTATCGCGCTGGGTATGTGCCGGGAGCGGCATCATGGGTGTAGCAGCTGACGACAGTGAAAAACTGCACTACAACATCGCACCAAATCGTTGGCTATTGAATCTTGGTAAACTCCAAATACTTACGTGTCGTGGAGATGACATGTCTAGGCAATGTCGGATGCAGGAGCTTCTGGGGAGCAACATATTATTGGGTTGCGTGGATGGTGTCTGGATCAAGAACGAGTTTCATCGCAGGCTTCTTACCCCTCATCAGGATTGACAATATTGTCTGGGGGATGGGTTTGAGTGCTGCTTTGGGTGTTTAGGTAATGATGGCTGCAAGGCACACCCGTGAATGATACTACCGACTGATGAGTTTTCATAAGTGGACTATACTGACCTAGGAAGTGCAAGAATACTTGTTGATTTAAATTGATGGGTCGCCGGCTAGTTTGAAGTTTTGGCAACTCAGGGGTGCCATGCCCAAGCCAGACTGTTTGCGGCCTTTGTGTTCGATCCCAACAAAGAGCTGCCTGGTCGTTCATGGCGTTCGATGTACGCCACAGATATATCCAAGGGTCACGATTGCGACATGGAAGTATCGTTGCTCTCCAGGGTAGAGCATGGCAAGAAGTTGCACTGGGCGAAGAGTCGAGGACTAGTGCGCTCAAAAAGTCCTCGTGAAATAGTTTGTCGCTATGGTAGAACGACGAGCCTCACCGAAGTATTCGATGACACCCATGGTAATTCGTTATTGGGTATGGCTTTGGTTCGAGGTATGCGAAGCAATGGTTGCGTTGTTATAGGCCGTCATGGGGCCTCAGGGGCGGTGTTGTAGGTTCCGCCAAATTCTATGTACGACCTTACCTTCTTATCAAACCTTGGTTAAGCATCGGGTGTCGCATATGAAGATTGGTGATAGGTAGGGTACCTTCGAAAGGGCATGAGGACGAACGCGCACGCGAGGTGGGGTGACTCTAGATTATGTAGGGGCTTATCTCCTCTTACCAGCAAATTAGACTAAACTCAATTCGGCAAACAGGACCCTACACCTGTGGTAGGTATACATCCCCACCAATGTCGTGACAGCTGCATGCGGGGAGGTGGTGGGTTCCTCTCGAATTGCCGTCACACACCGTCGGCGGGAAAGCTTTTGCCTTTCTGATGCTCGAATCCTCGCTTACCGGCGGCTGCTGGTGAGGAAATATGTGGCAAGGTGATCCGGTATCGCGCTCATGAGTATGTTTAAGAGGAGCGCGCCGACAATTTCTAGAGGCCAATCAATCTGTACCATCTATCCACTACTATGGCCACTTCTCAGCGCGTTGTCATAATCGGTGCTGGCATCGTCGGCACCAATCTTGCTGATGAGCTCGTCTCTCGAGGATGGACGAATATTACTGTAGTTGAACAAGGTCCACTCAGCCTACCAGGCGGTTCGACGTCACATGCTCCTGGCCTAGTCTTCCAAACAAACCCCTCCAAGACGATGACGCTGTTCGCGAAATATACAGTCGAGAAGCTTCAATCGCTTCAAAAGGATGGACAGAATTGCTTCAACCAACTGGGCGGTTTAGAAGTAGCGACTACACCAGAGCGACTGGAGGAGCTCAAGCGGAAGCATGGGTACGCGCAGTCCTGGGGTATTGAAGCTCATCTGATAAGCCCTGAAGAGTGCCTCAAAAAATACCCTCTCCTGAATAAGGATATGATCCTCGGAGGCCTACATATCCCAAGCGACGGACTAGCGCTAGCAGCTCGCGCGACGCAGCTGCTAATTGAGAGCACACGCAGCGCTGGTGTTCGCTATCTTGAACATACTCTTGTCACTGGAATTGAGCAACAGGATGGTCATGTAACAGGTGTTACAACCAACAATGGCTCCGTCCCTGCAGATATTGTTGTATCATGTGCAGGATTCTGGGGTGTAGAAATTGGAAAGATGATTGACCTAAAGGTTCCCCTGCTTCCTTTGGGCCACCAATACGTCAAGACCACAGCCGTCCCTAGTCTTGTAGGACGCGAAGTGAACAAGAACATCAATGCGATGAACGCCGTATTGCCAATATTGCGACATCAAGATCAAGACTTATACTACAGAGAACACGGCGAGCAATACGGAATCGGCTATTATGGTCATCGGCCCATGCCTATTGATGCGGCATCACTAGGTATCACACCCAAAGAGGTTGATGACAAGAACATGCCGTCTCGTCTCGATTTTACACCTGAAGATTTCGAGCCTGCATGGAAAGCCACCAAGGAATTGCTCCCGATGCTCCAAGAAACAGAAATCGCCGATGGCTTCAATGGGGTCTTTTCCTTCACTCCAGATGGTGGCTCCGTAGTTGGACAAGCTCCCAACCTGGATGGATTTTATGTGGCTGAGGCAGTGTGGGTTACACATTCAGCTGGCGTTGCGCGAGCAGTTGCAGAGGTACTCACAGAAGGTTGCTCGAAGATCGATATCGCGGAGTGCGAATTGACTCGTTTTGAAGAAGTTCAGCTCAGCCCTGAGTATGTCAGCGAGACCTCACAGCAAAACTTCGTTGAGATCTATGACATTCTCCACCCACTCGAACCAAAACAGAACCCACGCAATCTTCGCGTCAGTCCCTTCTATGCTCGACAACAGGAACAGGGTGCTTTCTTCCTCGAAGTGGGTGGCTGGGAACGACCACACTGGTACGAATCAAATGCGGATTTAGTGAAGACTCTGCCAGCAGAATGGAGACCTATTGACCGTGATGCTTGGTCGTCAAAGTTTTACTCACCGATTGCTGCAGCTGAGGCTTGGAAGACTCGAAATGCTGTCGCCATGTACGACATGACTACCTTCCATAGGTTCGAGGTATCTGGCCCAGGCGCCGTGCATCTCCTCCAACATTTGACGACCAGCGATGTCACGAAACCCATCGGCTCCATCACCCATACACTACTGGTCAATAGCCACGGAGGCATCTTGAGTGACATATTCGTTTCCAGACTCGAGGAAGGCCTGTTTCAAATTGGCGCAAATACCGCTACCGACCTCGCATACCTCGCACGCGAGGCTCGCCGCTATAGTAAACGTACACCGGAGCAATGGGCCCAGGTACGCGATATTACTGGTAGCACTTGTTGCCTTGGTCTCTGGGGACCAAGAGCTCGTGATGTGGTTCGGACCATAAGCTCTGATGACTTTTCGAACAAAGGACTTCCATATATGGGGGTGAAGCGGGCAAGCATCGCGGGAATTCCAGTCATAATGTTCCGGAAGTCATTTGTGGGGGAATTCGGCTGGGAGATCCAGACAACGCCGGAGTATGGCCAACGCTTATGGGATCTTTTATGGCACGCTGGAAAGCCCCATGGGCTTATCGCCGCCGGTCGTGCCGCCTTCAACGGTTTACGCATAGAAAAGGGCCTGCGAGCATCTGGATCTGATATGTCTTCTGAGCACAATCCGTGGGAGGCAGGCGTCACATATGCCATCCAGCTGGATAAGAAGGCAGATTATATTGGCAAGGCCGCGCTGGAGCAGCAATCAAGGAAGACATCTGCAAGGCGATTAAGATGTTTGACTGTTGATGACGGTCGTTCCATGGTCCTCGGCAAGGAGCCAGTCTTCCACAATGGTCAGACGGCTGGCTATGTGACCAGTGCTGCTTTTGGGTTCACAGTACGTAAGCCAGTAGCATATGCATGGTTACCGGGTAATGTAAGAGAAGGGGAAGCTGTGGAGATTGAGTATTTTGGGAAGAAGATCAAAGCGACAGTCACACCTGACCCACTATACGATCCTCAAGACCGCCGCCTGCGTAGCGATGATGCCTCGATCGGATCAGATTTGCAGAAACCATTGAAGTCGCGTTTGTAATCTTCTGCGAATATTAATGTGGAATAAGTATCATGATCGATGTTAGCATAAAGTGGCGTAGAAGGAGTTAAATTTGTTAGCCACAATTGTGTGCAACCCATACTTAGTAGTTACTGAACGAAGCCGTCCTAAAACGTATCTCTGAGGACTGCCCACGATGAGTGAAATGAAGCTATGGCCATCACGGGTTATAGACGGAATTAGGTCATGTGAGAACGCTCTTCAGTCTTGGTTTCCTGCAACTGGGATTGTGCAGCTGCTTTTCATAGAAATATGTGCATCATTCGACTGTTATGCTTTCTTAGGAAGGCAAATAGTAGGTATCTCTTACATCCAAAACAGAGCGCATGTTATGACATAACGTGACACCCCATTCGCTTACCAAGCTCCCGGGGTTAACGTCATCGCCCCAGATGTCTCCGAATTGGACTCCATGACATTGACAACGACCGTTCGCCAAATCATCATCAACATCTCTTTATGAGCTTATTTGGTACCACATTCAAACGTTGTTCGCAATCCCTTTTCGCTAGATCGTCTATCTCCAGTGTAGGCACTCCTCCCAATAAATGGTGCGAAGCTAATGCCAAGTAGCGAGTGACTACACGAGCCATGCATATCCAATCGATTCCCATGTGTACGAGCCTACTTGGTAGCACTGTTAAGAGTGTTAGTTCTAACGGACCTATAGGGGAGGGGACGGGCAACAATTATGCCTACCTAGTTTCTGATGACAAAACCAAGGAAGCCGTAATCATTGACCCGGCACACCCCCCGGAGTGGGTTTGGATTACCTTTTACTCACGCCGATACTGATGATATGCACAGGGTTTTACCGCATCTCAAAACAAAGACGGATGAGGGCTTTAAACTGACAAAGATTATCAACACTCATCAGTAAGTTTGCAAGTCGCTCAGCGTTGGTTGCTCCTAACGACATTGGACAGCCATCACGACCATGCCGGAGGAAACAAAGAAATAGTATATCTTTCAGGTCGTTTATTGAGCGCTTTGGTCTAACTACGTATGCAGAAAAACTCGTACGACATCCCTATCATTGGTGGCCGTGACTGTACTCTAGTGGCAGAAACTCCCAGCCACAATTCAAAATTCAACATAGGCTCCATATCAGTGACAGCCCTGCACACTCCATGCCATACCCAAGATAGTATCTGCTTCTTTTTCGAGGATGGCCAGGACCGAGCCGTATTTACTGGAGATACATTGTTCATTGGAGGCTGCGGACGCTTCTTCGAAGGCTCGGCGAAAGAGATGCACAAAGCCCTAAATGAGACGCTCGGCGCCCTTCCTGAAGACACCAAAGTTTATCCCGGGCACGAGTACACGAAGGGCAATGTCAAGTTTGCGAAGACGGTCCTCAGTAATGACGCAATCAAGAGGCTTGACGAGTACTCGCAAGCAAACAAAGAGACGCAGGGTAAATTTACCATTGGGGATGAGAAGGTATGAAAGTTCAATCTCTAGAGATCTATTTGACCACGCTACTAACTTGAGCAGCAACACAATGTTTTCATGCGCGTGAACGATCCGGAACTCCAGAAACTTACTGGCAAGACTGATCCGGTTGAAGTTATGGGAGCCCTGAGAACGATGAAAGACAACGCCTAGAGGTGAGATGTACGAGAAAGAGAAGTGCAAATTATCTGGCTTGTCGTGGATGATGGTGGTCTTGTGAATGACAATCTGACGGGAACCCATAGTGTAGGACTTCCTGTATATGCACCAACGGCTTACGTACACCATCAATTTGCGTATAAAGTCTCTTCATATATAATCATGCATTCACGACTATTCCTGGGACTTCTCTTAGCCATCTCATTTGACTGCCTAATCCCACGGGCGCAGATCCCCCTTCGTCTTATTTGTATACTCTGACCACGAAGACTTCTCAACTTCCTTGCCTCGACAACCCCCTTATATACCTCACTTTCCCACCGCGCGATTAAAGACAGTTGAAAAAAAAAAGACATAATCTAAATTGCCCAGCACTGGTCCAGTGCCGCACATGCCTGTAGTCACGAAGAAGCGACCACTCCCCATCCCCTAAACACATCCTCTAAGAACAACACCAGGTGGCACCTAACCACCCGTCCGCACCACAAACGCATCCGTCTGCGCACTGCCATCGCCACACCAGCCTCCACGCAATACACACACCGCCAAAGACAACAACAAGCCCCCATCAAAACGAAGCGCACAGCAAGATTCTGCATCGCTAAGAACAACACCCACCGTCCTATTTCCTGCTGTGCGATGGAGAGGTTGTATCAACGTAGCGAACCTCTTGTCTTGAATTTAGTAGAAAAACGAGGAATGGTGTTAAGTTAAGTTAGGGTTTGAAAGTTTGGACGGAGAAAATGTATGTGGTTGGTACTATTGTATGTAGTGAATATCATGACTGGTTCATTACTATGCTATCTCCGCTCTTGCATCCGATTCTTCGTCTCACCAATTCAATAGGCACGCCTGAACACGGGCCAAACACTAGCGTAGAATCCGGGTGGGTTTTTTTTGCGCTGGGCCATAGCATGAACAGGACGTGCAAGCAAGTGAAGGAGAAGAAAACGAGCTTGAGGCGGGCATTGCACATTGAGTATAAAACCCTTACCGAGAAACACACTTCAAAAAAAAAAACACATTTTCACACCCAGCAACAATCCTTGCAACGCCAAAACGCCATCCCACAGTCACAGTGCTTCCACTATCACACTTCACTTCCTCACCGTCTTCGCCGCCTTCCCAACCAACTTCTCCAACTCCTTATATGCCTCCCCAAACTCCTCGTCCTCCCCCTTCCCCTTCGCCGCACTCCGGCTAACCATAACCACACTCGTAGGCCTCTTTGTCGCACTCGCCTCGCCCAGCTGCGCTCGACTCTCAATGTAAATATACGGCACGCCGTGGTCCTCGCACAGCACGGGGATGTGAGAGATGACGTCCATGGGCGAAATATCCGCTGCAACAATCACAATGGCTGCGGGGCTGGCGGACGCGGCGGGGGACTTGCGCAGCGCTTTGACGACCTCTTTGACGCCGCGGCGGAGGGTCTTCGATTTGGCTGCTGCGGGGAAGTAAGCAAGGGGGATGGGAGTAGAGATGGGTTGGCATGACGTACATTTTTTGACGGTCTTGAGGATCTTTTTGAGGTCCTTTGGGTCGGAGGCGAGAGGGTAGGCGAAGGGGACGAGGGCGCCGCGTGGTTCGGCGCCGACGATTCGCAGCATGGAGTCTTCAGGCACCTTTTCGAGCTCGGCATCGAGGGCATCGACCATTATGGCGTCGACCTTTACTTTCTTGTCTTTCTTGTCTTTCTTGGTCTTGGTTATGCCATCGGATTCGGCGCGCTTTTCCTTCTTTTCCTTCTTGTCCTTCTTTAGCTTCTTTTCTTCGATATCTTTGCCCATGTTGTGCGGCGGCGATTGGGACTGGAGGTAGTGGATGAGAAATGAGGGTGGGTTCGGGGGGTGGTGTGTGGACAATTGGGTGGTTGCGGCGTTGGAGAGCTGTAGGTCGCAGTGCGCGAGAGCTTTTCCAAAAATTCGACAGGCGCACGGACGTTTCCCGTTAGCGTTCCTCAAATCGCATGGGGTCCAGCAGGCGCAAGACTATTGTACGCAAGAAAAAAAAAATATATATATATATATATATATATATATATTCATGGTCATTTAATTACGATCAAGGTCCACTGGCGTCATCAATCTAGCTAGCACTGTTTACGCTTTCCCTTCCTGCACCTCAAATCATTCGGACACCTTTGGTATATGCAGTACACAGCCTTCCTAAACAATGACATAAGAAAGAACAGAGACTGAGAAGATATTAGCGGTCTGCAGCAGTAAAAAAGGCTCGTCGCATAACCGAGATGAAATAGCAACACGCTTGGGGCCAGCCTCCAAAGTAGTCCAGACAGCGAGTGGGTATGAATAAAAAAGACAAGGTATTAGGGTGCCAGACAAGCTCGGATGCGTACGATCGCTGGACCAGACCGCCCCAAATGCGCCGAATCACCCCGATGTAGGAAACAAGAGGAGATGTGACAAGAGATTACTCATCCGGAATGCAGGATACCAAACTCCAAATTATGCTCCCTGACGTAAGGAGATGACTAATGACAAACAAGAATATCCACAGTCTAAGAAGGAAAGAAAAACGAGTTGAAAAGGTCATAGAAATCGAGAGTAGCACATGAAGAAGGTAAATAGCCTAGTAGGCCATCTGCATCTCCAGCACCTGAACACCGCTAGCAGCCATTGATGGCGTGGCAGATCCGGATCGGGACGACATGGCGTCCTCGTAGCCAACAAGGGCTTGTGAATGTAGCTTGAAAGCTTCACCCATGAGTTTAGTAATACTGAGTAGAGTTAGCATAGCAAACATTTTTTGGAGATGGGCGACATACCCCCACACGACAACCTCATCAATCATGCTGCCCCACAAACGCGCTACGGTAGAGCTTAGTTTTGCGCCATATACATCTACGGAGTCGTCGTCGAACAGGTTGCGTAGCTTGTTGTACATGGCTAGCTCCTCCTCGGTGGCAGGCTCTTCATCGTGCTCTAATCGGTAGAGCCAGAGGGTAAGAATAACCATCAAATCCATTCCCGTGAGGGGATGCTCGATACTCCAATTGGTGGCTGACGTCCGCGCAACCCAGCGAATACCCTGTACAGCTGCGACTTCAATGCAATCAAAACATTCTTGGATGACCTTGATCATTTCTTGCGAGCGCACCACCTTATCGCGCGCATTTGTCATAGCTGCGGCAACTTCATATGAGTCGTGGTAGCGGAGAGCTTCCTGGATAGACTTGAGATCGACGACTAAGCGGGCACGGGTGTTCCTGTAGAGCGCCATGGCATTGAAGATCAGAGGATGGCCCTTGTGTGGGGCACTAAGCTGGACCACAACTGTCTCGGGCTCGCACAGGTCCAATGACTTTTCCCAGGTCTCCAAAGCTAGGCGGAGCTTGTATTCGGTGACAACATCTTGTAGTGCCTCGGGACTGCGCTTGTGATACCAAACCTCAAGGAAAAGTGCGTTGATCATGACGCGTGTAGCAAATGCACTGTAACGAGCAGTTTCTCCTTGGAACAGATTGTCGTGTGCTTGGCGGAAGGTGATTATCTTGGACGCGGCCACGCTTTCGCGCCAGGTTTCCTCATCCGAGACATCCAAAGTCCAGAGTGATTCTGATGAGGGCAGTTCCAAGGTATCGAACTCATTGAAACCCATAGCTGGGGTATGGTTATACGTCAGGGTCAACAGTCCGAAGAAGATATATACTGCGTAATAAGTTCGTCGACATTGCTCGTCAACCACCCACTCCTCATGGCTCGGCTGTGCACCTTCGCGGGCCTCTGTGCGAATCTTGAGCTCGTAACGGTTTCCGGCAACCATCTAAAAGCACGTTAGTTGAAATATTACAAAGTGCGTGCGAGGACTTACGTTAGCCAACAAGCTCTTGATTGAGCAGGCCCATTCGAGGCCCTTGGGGTCGCCACTCCAGCTGGAGAAGATCATGTTCAGCAAGGTGCTTTGCATAGTCCAGAGCGGGCATTTCCGCGAGCTGAAGTTTTCCTTGTTCTGCAGGAACTGGTTGACGAGCACCTTGGAGCCAATATGCAGCATGTAGGCTTGGTCCTGGTCAAAAATGTACAGCGCGCCAATGGACAGGACTGCGAGAAGAAGGGGCGCAGAGACGTCGGTGGGGTTGAATGTGGCAGGATGCAGGAAGGGCAGGTGGTGATGGAACAGATCAAAGTACGTCTTGAGCAGCCGATTCAGGGTGTTCAGGCTGGGCAGATGGAATGTCTCGAGCAGCGCGTTTTCGCTGTCGTACTGCTTGATGTTGTCATAGATTCTCGCGCACTGCTCTTCCGACTCGAGCTGGGGCGCCCTCGTCATTGTGAGAGCCTGGCTAGGCCCAGGCGACTTGCGATAGTCAACAGGCGAGACGGGGCCGAGCATCGAGGGGTAGGGCGACAGGGCGCCGGGCGTGCCCAGGCCGTGGCCGCCGTTGATGGACTGGAAGGTGGGAGCCAGGGTGTCGTTGCCGGACATGGTGCGTTCCATCAGCGGCGGGAGCTGGTGCGGATGCGAGCTCACGTTGCTGAAGGCAGGCGACTTGGACTCGGGCTGCGGCACCATCGAGTCTCGCCAGGGCATCTGGGGGAGCATGTTCTGGCCAGGGGCGGTGTAGGGCACGACGGGCTCCATCATGGCCGGGCCGGTGGGCGAGATGACGGGGTCGGGGTGGGCGGGGACCATTTCAGGCTCCTGGCTGGCCATGGCGCGGTGGTGGAAGTCGGTCATCAGCATGGCGGCGGCCTCGATATCGGCGTCGACCATGTCCTCCTCATGGTCGTCGATGTGGGCGGCGAACGGGGTGGTGTCGAGGGGCGCGGGCGGCCTGGAGGGGCCGGCGTCGACGGGGGCCTTGGTGGCGCGGCGCTTCTGCTCGCTGGGCAGAGGCAGGCCGCCGTCTTTGGCGT
This sequence comes from Ophiosphaerella narmari, assembly GCA_028456235.1. Taxonomy (NCBI): domain Eukaryota; kingdom Fungi; phylum Ascomycota; class Dothideomycetes; order Pleosporales; family Phaeosphaeriaceae; genus Ophiosphaerella; species Ophiosphaerella narmari. Next base: position 90,931 of record JALNQA010000055.1, read on the forward strand.
GGACGGTGCGGTCGTGGCGGAGCAGCAGGTCGCGGCGCACAAAGGTGCTGCGGCACTTGAGGCACTTGAAGGGTCGCTCCTTGGTGTCTGGCGGGCGGGGCAGTTAGCAACACATTTCTGCCAGAGGCCTTCCCCGCAGCGCGACCACCACGCGGTGTCCCGCATCAGTAAACAGCTACCCCACCTCCAAAAACACCAAGCTCCATCGCAGAACAACGAGATGCACTTACGGGACCGTTCGTGCCGGCTGCGGTGCTCGCTGCGACTGAAGGCGCGATTGCAGAACTGGCACTTGTACTTCTTCTCCGGCGCGCCCGTCTTGCGAGCGGCGGCGGGGGTCGAGTTGCTCGCCATCACGACGAGGGCGGCAGAAGGGCGCGGGGGCGCGGGGGCCGGGTGCGGTAGATGCAGCGAGATGGTCGCGGCGGACGGCCGTTGCGTGGCCTGGTTAAAGCGTGCTGGTGTTGGCGGCGGTGGTGGTGGTGGTCGACGAACGGCGGTGCTCTCTCATTCCGCGAAGCTGCACACACACGAGTGTTCCTATAACTACAATGGGGATGGATGGGCGGCGGCGACGTGCAGGGCGCCCGCAGCGATGGGGTAATGGCTGGTTAGTGTGGATGGGATGGTTGATGAGATGCGGAATCAGGAGACGAGAAGAGGGGGGGGGAAATCCAAGAGCCCACCGAGCCGCCCCTCGACTGAGGTGCGACCAGCTCTAGCCTCACAGCCCAGCCACCCTGTGATCGATCCGTCGCCCCAGTGCCAATAAGGGACAATATGCCCCCCATTGACACGCTGTTGAGCATACTTACAGCGTACCGCCTTGCAGCCCTGGATTGCCGGCGGGCTGGTGGGCCTGTCATTGTGTGCTTTTCCGCTGTCTGGTAATTCCTGTGCTGTGCTGACAGCCTGCACCGCCCTTGCAGCGCACCGCCGAAGGGACGACTGCTCGTCAGTCTGACCCCTCATCAGCCATGCTAGCCTCCGCTGTCCATCTCTCCATCTCTCCATCTTCCTCTTCAATCTTCATCTTCGTCTTCGTCTCCATCTCTGCCTAAGTATCTACATCCATGCCACCCCCCCGCGGCTCGCTGCCACACCCAGTCGCTACCGAACTTTGATCGGTCCCAGCTACCTAGCCAAGTACCTAACACGGCCTGCATCCTTACCAACCAGTCGCCGCGCTGCCTTTACAAAGAGCGGTAAGAATCCCCAAGGTACATCTCCTGTTAATCTACACGGCGTCATTTATCAGATGCATCAACTGCATGCGAACGCTCACCGCCTCACTATTCGCCGAATGCGCCATACCACTGCTACTTGACATTTCCCACTCAGCATCGTCAAATAGACGCCTAGTTTTCAGTTTCAGCCTCCATGTCTCTATTTACTAGCACCAATCGAGTCTTCTGCCTATTGTCGCTATCTCTACTTACATACTCACTTGCATCCTCAAAGTTCAGAGATGCCTATTTTCGAGCTGACCTGTTCCTGGACACATCCACACTTTCGGGCCCCGTTCCCCGGACCCACTTCGTCTCTTAGTACCGCCCCGTAGGTGCATGCCACCATCGGTAAACATTTCGAGAAACTGAGCAATTCCAAGTGGAATTGTTGAGTTGCGCGCTTTTGCAACATGCAAGGCTTTTGAGTCGTCGTGTCGACATCACTCCATTTCGCTACCATGACATGCACTGTTTCCAAGTACCACTCCCGGTCAGAACATCAACAATAACAGAGCCCGCAATATGCCCCGCTTGCGTCCGTCGCGCGTCGGAGATGGCTCAAGATCCTTGAAAGCGTGGACCGTAGGCTAACCACATCGCCAAGTGACGATGTTGTTCCTCGTGTCCTCTACACCGTCCTCTTGCTAACGAATTACACACACAAAACATTTTTGCCGATCAGTATTTTGCACTACTTCTGCGAGCCCCTCTTTGTCAAGAGAGGGGGACTCTCCTCTATCGATTTCCCCCGCGCTAGAGCACATCTCGTAATGCTTTAGAAGGGCAGGACCACTCTGGGTCCGTGGTTTCACATGAGAAAGTGGTGTGGTCCGTCCACCACACGGCTCACAACCGCTTGCCGCGCCCATTGAATCAAACCCCTCAGCAGCAGGCAGCCCACCCAAAGAAGAAGTCATTCGCGGCGGTGAAGGCGCAACAACTTCAAGTCAATGAATCCCTAGCCCTACCGCGAAACGCACAAGCGAGGTCGTTGCCGGGGGTCGTGTGTGTTCGGCAATGCATGCATTCCGAATACCATCACCCCACAGGCATCTACCGATTTGTATCCATTCCGAGCTGACCTCAAACGTGTCGAAGCACAAACTGCAGTTGCAACCAAGTGCATGGTAAGCTGCAAGCAATGTTGATTCGTCTGCGCCCCCACGGTGGCATGCCCACGTGTGGTGCATTGCGCTATCTTGTCGTCAAAGTTCCCTCTTCAATACAAAGATAGGAGATGTTGCTGCACGAGCAATCGCAATGGCAACTGACACACAAGTCAGTGTCTCAAGGCTAGCGAATGCCCCTTCCGTCTCCACGCGATACACTGTCAGGGTTTTGCATGATACTATGTCGCTAGGAGAATTTGGGCGAGTTTCCATTGGCTTCAACTGTTCTACACCTTGTTTGCAGCGACGGTTTCTTTTGACCAGCGCCTGGTGGTTTTGAATCTCCAGACATGCCTAGCTGGTCGAGTTCAATGCGACGGCACCCAGCGTGCCGAGTAATTTCACCATTGTTGGAGCTGCGCCGTAAACGTCGCGGTCGAGGGTAGGATGGTCCGGCCATTTACAAGCAATATGCTTGGCTGTGCAGCCATCGACTTGCGCTCCACGCACGATGAGGTTGAAGCGAGTCAAGCGGCGTTCTAGAGGATCAGCTGAGACCCCACCATTTTTGGCTGACTGTGGGTAAGTGAGGCATATTCGCACGGATCACACACTGCACCTTTGTAGTCTGCTTCATGTCGACAATAGGTATGTACCTACAAAGGTGTGCTGACAGACAAAGCAATGGATAAGCGATGGACGAGCAATGGAAAAGCGATGCAGCAGACGTGGCGATCAAGCCTCTCAATGCTGCGACAAAGCCGGTCGTATACCGTACCGTATGAATAGATTGCGCCCTGTAAATCATGGATCAGAGGGCATGCTTGTGGTATGTATATATGCATACATATAGCGCGCACCTAGTAGCTTTCCAGGCAAAGGGCTTCACTAGTGCTGGCAATATGCGAAAGATCATCCAGGGCTTGAGACGCTCGCGGCTGGCTGCACGTCTTTAACCAAGAGTCACGTGTTGCTGCGCTCCCCACATGTGCGTGTTGAGCCGTTGGGCCTCCTCTCACGACGACCCGCCCGTGGTGTTGCAAACCTTTCACTCAACATTCCCATTTTCAGCCGCCTGGTAGCGAATTGCCTGTTGTGCAACTCTATTCGCTGCGTCGCTCGGAGGCGCGAATGGTGAGCGGCGTCAATCGCAGGCCGCAGCCAGTCTTTGAGCCAATTACATCGGCGAGTCCCTCCCTGCACATCCTGGCCTGACCTTGTGCGCGGAACACTGGGTCTTCCAAGTAAGGTCGCTATACTGCAAGACCAGATACTCACAATTTGGCCGTCCTCGTCTTGTCGAGGACTGCAGCAACCTTCGAGCTAGACGAAGCGTGTCTCTTGCCTCACGAGACGACACAAGCCTCGGACGGTCGTCGCACATCGCCCGAGATGAGCAACTTCAACGGAGCTGCGGCCGGCGGCATGTACGTCCGCGCGCTCTACGACTACGAGGCCGACGACCGCACGAGCTTGAGCTTCCGGCAAGGCGACATCATCCAGGTTATCACCCAGCTGGAGAGCGGCTGGTGGGATGGAGTCATCAACGGCGTCCGCGGCTGGTTTCCGAGCAACTACTGCGCCGTGGTACAGCGACCAAGCGACGACAGCGAGGATGATCGCAACGGCAACGGCGGTGAGACGGATGAAGACCAAGATACGCAGTCGTTGGGTGGCACCGACTACACCAACTCGGACACCGAGTCTATGAGCGGCAACGACACCATCCTGCCTATTGAGCGCAACGCAAACATCCGAGAGGAGGAGGCTGCTTTTTGGATCCCCCAGGCGACCCCGGATGGCAGGCTGTTCTACTTCAACACCCTGACAGGCGTCAGCAGAATGGAGCTACCGCTCGAGTCCCCTTCACCCAACGAGAGTGGGCCGCGCGACCGGGTGAACGTCTTCATCCCAGAGGCGTCGCGCCCGCCTCCCGAGATGATGGCCTCTGGGTATAGCGTCGACGACACCGACGATGAAACGTCAGCGTCCGACTTTGAGGGCAACGGCACTCACGGCTCATATAGTTCTGTGGTAAGTAATTGCATCTGGCACATGAGCAAGGCTGACTAAGTTTGCAGCACGGAAGACAGCGGTTGTCCGATGGCATCTCGCCGGCAACCTCAATGGAGTCGATGAACGCGGGCTTCCCACCGCGGTCGTACGACGCAAATGGTACGAGCTTTTCAGCTGCTTCCATGCCCCCAATCGGCACGACAGCTACCTCATTTGCTAACAATCCTATGGGAGCCGCACCCACTTTGTCCGCACAGTCGCGGAAGTTCTACGACGACGTGAACCCCGTCCCACTGACATGGAACCGCATGGTCGAGGACATGCGCCGTGCAATCGATCGCTATAGGTTGGCCATCAACAACAGTGACCGGTCTGAGTTTGTGAAGCGGGCCGAGGACATATCAGATCACCTACGGTTACTGCTTGCTGCGGGCTCAGGCACCACGGACAACCATTCCGGAAACCCCTCCATCATTTCCACTAATAAGGCCCTCTACCCCCATTTCCGAGAGACCATGTCACGCTTCTCAAAGCTGGTTTTGTCTTCTCACATTGCAGCATCAGACTTCCCGCCTCCTGACTCATACTCCAAGTGCTTGAAAGAGGCAGACGGGGTGTTGAACGGTGTGTATGGCTTTGTTGAAGTAGCCCGTCAACAGCGAGGCGAAGATATCCCTCGCCTTGTCCCAGGGTTTGTAGTGGGCAGCAATGTCGGCGGAAACTGGCACCTCAACGGCGCCGATGCGCGCGATAGCAACTCGTCAACGTCCTTCATAGACCAAGAGGATTACGAACCATTCATTGAACCAGCCATCAAGCTCGACTCCCGCATTCTAGAGAGATTAGAGGACATCAAGAGACTGATCGTGTCGAATCTGCGAAGGTTAGACGAGCAGCTCGTCATCCGGGATAATGTTGTTACCCATCAGAAACATCAGGCCCTGGGCGAATATATATGTAGCGCTGCCAGCAAAGTACTGGATGTTTGTCGACCGTGGATATCAACAGTCGAGTCGATCAACCTCTCCTCGCTTGACTCACCACTACAAGCACAAGAATTGAGTGACTTCACCATTCACAAGCAGAAGACATATGACATCGTCTCGGAGCTTGTCATCGTGTGTCAAGGGGTGGCTGCGCCATTGGGAGACGAATGGGCAGATCTGCGTGGGGACTCGCTGGAAGATCGAATCAATGCTGTTCGATCGGTTTCTCGCGAACTAGAAGCAACTATTGCTCAGCAATACGGACTCCTCAACGGCCTCTCGGATTCGGTGCCACTTGCAGATATCGTGCCACGCTCAGACGAGCGAAGGAATACTGATACTGAAATACCGAGCTATCACGCTCGCGGACCCTCGGGACCGGAGAGACCGTTACTCAAGAATATACCGCAGGCACAAACATATAGTGAGGGCACGCCACTCGAGGACACGAGGCTCGAGTCATCACAGCGGACAAATACCAGGAACCAGAAACTTCTCCAGATCTTTGGCGAGGTCCCGGTTATGACACCACAGGCAGTTGTGGAAGAAACGCCAGAGTTTTTGAAGCTGGACCATGAGGGCGAAATCTCATACGACCACAAAGTGACTCCTCCACAGTTACGAGGAGGCACTCTTGCTGGCCTTGTGGAGCAGCTTACTCGACATGATCGTCTGGACCCAGCGTTCAACAACACGTTCCTCCTCACATACCGATCATTCACCACCGCGTCTGAGCTGTTCGAAATGCTAGTCAAGAGATGGGGCATTCAGCCACCGCATGGAATCGCCAAAGAAAACTACCAGACGTGGGTAGACATGAAGCAGAAGCCGATCCGGTTCCGAGTGGTGAACATTCTCAAGAGTTGGTTCGACAACTACTGGATGGAAGGCAACGACGAAGAGGCGCGCATCCTCATTCAACGCGTGTACAACTTCGCAAAGGACCATGTGGCGACGACCAGCACCCCCGGCGCGGGTCCGCTCATGACGTCCGTCGAGCAACGCTCTCGCGGCCCAGACATGCCAACCAAGCGCCTTGTTCCCACGTTGAATGCACAGACGCCACAGCCCATTTTGCCAAAGCACATGAAGAAGCTGAAATTCCTAGATATTGATGCCACGGAGTTTGCGCGCCAACTTACCACAATTGAATCTAGGCTGTACGGCAAGATTCGCCCAACCGAGTGTCTAAACAAAACATGGCAGAAGAAGCTTGCGCCGGGCGAGCCCGATCCTGCGGCCAACGTCAAGGCGCTGATCCTGCACTCTAACCAGTTGACGAATTGGGTGGCGCAAATGATTCTGACACAGCAAGACGTGAAGCGGAGAGTGATTGTGATCAAGCACTTTGTCAATGTGGCGGATGTAAGTCTGACACGCCAACATGGCAATCTATCCGGCTAATGCAGCGCAGAAATGTCGCCAGTTGAACAATTTCTCGACATTAACGTCGATTATCTCGGCACTGGGTACGGCGCCCATTCATCGTCTAAACAGGACTTGGGGCGCGGTTAATCAACGGTCGATGGGCGTGCTGGAGAGCATGCGGAAGCTCATGGGTAGCACCAAGAATTTCGCCGAGTATCGCGATACGTTGCACCGCGCAAATCCTCCGTGCATACCATTTTTCGGTGAGTAAAGGCTGTGGGTGCGGGGAAATGACGGGGCTAACGATGATAGGCGTGTACCTGACGGATCTTACCTTCATCGAAGACGGCATCCCATCCCTGATCAAGAAAACCAACCTGATCAACTTCGCCAAGCGGGCCAAAACAGCAGAAGTCATCCGCGACATCCAGCAGTACCAAAACGTGCCGTACCCGCTGCAGCCCGTGCCCGAGCTGCAAGACTACATCCTCACCAATATGCAGTCGGCGGGCGATGTGCACGAAATGTATGAAATGAGCTTGACCGTCGAGCCGCGCGAGCGCGAAGACGAGAAGATTGCTAGGTACACCCAACTTGTGACCCCTCCCTGGCGGCAGGCTGGCTAACGGGCGGTAGACTTCTCTCTGAGTCGGGCTTCTTGTGATGAAATATACCCCAAACCTAACAAGCGGACCGTCTGGCGCTAATGCTACGTTTTTATTTTATGGTTACGACGGAGGGCGGATTTTTTCAGGCGTTGTACGGCTCCAGGTTTTGGTGCATTGGGATCAGCACGCATTGGGCCATGCAACATTGTGCAGTTTACGCTCCTTTTTTTTTTTTACCCCCCCCCCGTGTTCGCCCATTGGCGTAGAGCAGCTTATTTGGCTAAGAGCAGAGACGAATGGCACTTTGAGATTGACAGGTGTACCCAGCTTCCTTCTGACTGCCTCTTGCCTATCTGGTGCGTGGCCGAAATGGACAATGGGCTGCGACGTGGTGATTTGCTACACGACCCGGAGCAGCGCAGGGGCGGCATAAGGGCATGCGCAACACCGTTGGTGCGCGGGAAGGCGCCCAATCGGGGGCCAGGCTGGGCGCCTTTGCCGTGTTGCGCGTGACGTAGGAAGGCAAGGACAGGCAAGGGTGGCAGTCGGCTGGGATTGCGCTGATGGAGGATGGAGATGCATGCTGCCTTGGCCGGGCCAATGGGGTGTCGCATGTGCGTGCCACACTGCAATTTGTTGCCCCTGCGAACCGTGGTTTGAGATGGATGTTTGCATAACGTGTTTGGGGCCATGGGGGAGGGTATTCAGAGAGGCTGGTACATAAGTGCCTGCGTAGTGCGAGCAGCCAAGAGCCAACAGCTAGCCGTTCGTCTCCTCACCTCTTCCTTCTCCTCCGCCTGCGTGTCAAGGAAACCGCCTCCCCACAAATTCTCGTGTAGACTTTCTTGGAACCGCGTAGGGGACCATCCCGGGCTGCAAATTAGCAGCAACGGTGTGCACGGATACTGCCCAGACGTCGCCTGAGCAGCTGCGTCGCTGACTGGCCCAGCGCCGCACCAACACGACCCAAGCCGGCGGACAGCCCCATACGAAGCGCACTCATCTAAAGCGCCGTGCTCCCTCGATACCTTGACCCGACCACCTTGCACACGCCGGGCTTCTCGTCTCGCAAGCCACGACTTTTGTTTTCTTCCTTTTCGCGTTCCCGCCTCACCCAAGTCACTCGCTGTAATTAATCTTTCTTGTCCGCCATGTTGTCTTCGTCCATCTGGCTGCTAGCTGCAGCCGCCGGGCTTGGTGAGTCTGCCGCATCCTAGCCAGCCATGAAACACCAGATAACTAACAGTCTTGCCCCAAGCCCACGCCGCCTGCGAATGCGGCTACTCGCTCAATAAGACAAGCGATGCCTCGCACGCCGTCTTCACAGAACTCCTCGAAAACGACTTCCTGCACACCTCCTCCAAGCCCATTAATCTGCCCCAGTCCGGCTGGCGGCCACAGGTTTACAACGTCACGTCCAAGAATGCGAGGGGCCCGTTTGGCAAGAAGTTTGATCTTGACAATATTGTTACGAATCCGCTCAAGAGCGCCGGGTGGGACGGCGATGCTGAGCACGGGGGGGATGCTGGGCTGGAGTTGTGGGTAAGAGGGAACCATGGAGATGGGCATGTGAGCGGGTCCGAGGTCGTGTCTGTTCGCAACGACGCTATTCTTGGGAGTTATCGCGTGGGCATGAAGTTGTCAAATTCGTCGGGGACGTGTGGCGCGTTTTTCTTCGTAAGAATCCCCCCCCCTCCCCCCATGATTTACAACAATTCCCCCAAATTGAGAACACACGTGACTAATTTTTTATGCGCAGTACTACAACAACTCGCAAGAAATCGACATGGAGTTCCTCTCGCACCAATTCAACGCCTCGCAAGGCACCGTCAACCTCGTTCTCCAGACCCCAGAGTCCGTCACCCACGGCTACGACGCATCAGGCACATCCGGCTTCCGCGTGCAGCCCCTTCCCTTCCGGCCCGACGAAAAGTTCCACGAATACAGATTCGACTGGACCAAGGACCGCGTCGCATTCTACGTCGACGGCACTTTCCTCTACCAAATGACAGAGAACATCCCCAGCGAGGGCGGCGGCATCTTCTTCAACCACTGGTCTAACGGCGACCCACTGTGGAGCGCCGGCCCGCCTGCCAAAGACACCGTCATGACCATTTCCTACATGAAGGCATACTTCAACTCGACCAACCCCGCGCGCTCAAACGACGCGTATCGCGCCCGCTGTCCGACATACGATGCTGCAAAAGTGTGTGCCATTCCAGCACAGGTTACCCCACCGGATCGCAGCGTGGGGAAAGATGCGGCCAAGACGTACTTCTTTTCACTCGAGAAGGATATGACGCCAGGGCAGACGGTGTATGCAGGTGCCGCGATGGGTACGCATGTGCCTGCGCTGTCCCTGTTGCTCCCGCTGCTGCTCGCGCTGTGCGTGCTGACGTGACGTGGTAGTCCCGCTGCACGACGGTGTTGTTCAATACTTTGCGCGGCGTCGCATGACATTTTCGCCGTCCGTTTCGAGCATTTGATCAATTATTGGCTACCGCCAACACACTCCTACTACCCCTTACCGCTTTTTCCCTACCCCGCTGCTGGATCCTCGTTCTTCCAATATACCACTTTATCCCCCACGCTGCGTTGCGCCGCCTTCTTGTACATACCTTACCTTGCAATCGATGCGTCGATGGCGTTCGCTTCATTATCCAGCAGTAACCTCACGTTTTCACACAGTTTCTTCTTACGGCCGCTGCTTTTCGTTTTAGGGTTGGAACAAGACGGAATTAGGATAGGTCTAATCGTTTTGGGGCACGAGATAAAAATTATTTATACCGATTAAAACAAATGGAAAATAATTCACTACGGTCTGTGCTTGCGCGTGTGTTGTTCGTACATGGCGTGCGTGCGTGCGTGCGTGCGTGCGTGCGTGATTGCGATCGCCCGGCTGACCACCCCGGTTTCCAATGCAGGTACTGCGTTCTGCTGACCAGCCCAGCAATAGATCTACGCGCTCTAGCCTAGCAAGTTGTGCGTACAGAGTAATGCGCATATCGTAGTTTACCGAACATCACCTCTTGCCTATCTGCCTAGCGAGCACCTTACCCAGCAAAATTCCTTCCCACACTCGTGAAAGCGGGTCCCCTTTGCCGCGGCCCCCCCCCGTATAAACGCGCTAAGGGGGCGCCCATTTTACGAGCACTATTGGATTTTCACTCGGCGTAAGATGGCGAGTTCGAGGTGCTATTTTGGGGGGAGGGGGGAGGGGGGAGGGTGTGCTGACGATTTTTTGGGGGACCGGGAGGGGCGGGGGGGAACGCGGGTCTAGGGGGAGGGTGAGATATAGGTGATAAGATATATTATGTGGTGTGGTGTGGTGTGGTGTGGCAGGTGCTAGGGGGGGGATGGAGATAAGCTTTTGCGGCGGGGCTAGTGCCAGCGTGATGGGTGTGAGTGTGTGTGGGTGAGAGATAAGGCGGGGGATTAGAGATAGATATCGGATGTGAGTTTGTTGTTTTGTGCGCAAAGTGTGACTTTCGATATGGGGGATGACTATACAAATCGCGGGCAGGAACGAACTCCCTTGTTGCCTCCTCCTCGCCCACTCCCTCTTTCCTTGGTCCCGGGTGTACAGTTGCCGCAACTCTCGATGCAGGACTGCTTTTTGTTGAGGGGGGGATGGGAGGATTTCTTCTTCTTCTTCTTCGTCTCCGCCATTGTTCAGCCCTGGTCAAACGTAAAAAGTTTACAAGCTACGACAATGCGCATCTCGCTCCTCGTTGGTCTATCCGCCTCTGCAACGGCACGGCTGGTCACGCACCATGTGCACCACGACGCCGGGCTATCGGCTGAGGTGGGGTAAGTGCTTTCCTGCCTGCTGATGAGCTGTGTTGATTGTGTAGGCTGGAGGGTGGCGGTGAGGCGATTCTTGGACGGGCAGAGGGAGTGCCTGTGGCTCCTGTGGTTCCTGTTGCTCCTGTTGCTCCAGCAAATCCAGCTGCTCCCATAGCGCCCCCAGCACCCCCAGTTGCGCCTCCAGTTGTCCCAGGTCATCCGGTTGGTGTCCCGCCTCCAGTCGTTCCAGTCGTTCCAGTCGTTCCAGTCGTTCCAGCTGCTCCTGTCAATCCGGCAGCTCCTCTACCAATCTTACCCCCTCCACCAGCAAACCCAGTCGCCCCTCCAGCAAATCCAGGTGCTCCAGCTCCTATCAATCCTGCAGTACCCCCTACGATTGGTCCAGCCAAACCCAATCCATCCGCCGTTACTTCAAATCTTCTCACCTCACTAGGCATCACTGAAGAAGAGGTCACCACCCAGTGGGTCGAGACATGGATCGGAGGCACATCGCAGACCTGGGTGCCAAAAACGATAGTATACCACTATGAGCCCATGCCCACTGCGCCGCTGCCAGGCAAGGGAGCTATCGGTATGGGCACGCTGACGGGTGATACCGGAAAGACACAGACTGTCATGGGCGTGGCGCCGTCGCAGTCTATGCAGTTGATTCAGGGAATCGCCGCTGCTGTAGGGGCCGGAATCGTGGGATTGGTGGTTTGAGGAATGAAGTGGGGTTTCACATGAAAGATGGCAGAGAAGGAAGACGGGACAGATAAGAACCGGTGAGAGTCTGATTACTGGGTATGCATCTTTCGAGGGCCATGAAGGAATTGCCAGGGAAGGACGCTGCAACATGAAATCATGTTTACAAACGGTATGAATGTAAAATAGATGTAAAAACGACGACGAATTACAATCAATTAACTTTCATCAAGAATCAAGTTTTTTTTTAAAAAAAAAAATTAAAAAAATTGAAAAAGGGTTGGATAAAAAACCCAGTGTTGATTCTGTCAATCAAAACTTGTTGTTTGGCACATGGCACCTCACAAGGAGATCTCTCGGAAATAACGTCGAGTCACACCACTGCGTAGCACTGAGGCGGTGAAAACTGTTTCGTTGGGAGAGTCCACGTCCCAGCTCTCAACTACGCATTGGATGCTGTGCGACCACTCTCCCAGGCCATGCCAACCAGAAGAACCGATAAACGACTTCGAATGCGGTGGAAAGATGCCATCGATGGAGACGCGAAGCACTGCTCCTGAAGTGGTACCAAGAGGTTCCGAAGTTTGTGTCCGATCAATCTGTTGCGCAACAAGCTGAACGGTGTCCAAGGTTCCACAGAAGTCTTATCTTCGGGACCAACGAGAATAAAACCTTTCGCAGCAGCACGCATTCCCCGCTTGCAGCCCACCAAAACATGGTGTGATGCATGGAGACATGTGGCGCTACTTTACACTTTGCTTATCAGCCCATCGGCCCGGATCGGGCCAGTGACGCAGCCACAGCCACAACAACGTGATGTATCGCGTGAAGTTCGGATCAAGAGATATATACATGGTTCAGCCTTATGGGGATTTTATTGATATATAAGACTGGGTGATGAGGCTCTGCAGGAGGATATCATCACAGAACAAAGCAATCAAACTTCACTACCCGATTGGGATTGAACGACACATCGAGTCATCAATTCAAGATACACCACACAAGCAAACGTCACATCCTTTGTCGATATATTTTGGCCTTCGATACCCAAATCCAACACCAGAATATCCAACAACACCAACAAGCAAGAGAAATCATCAAAGCAGTAGAAATGGCCACAGCCTACTACTATGCGGCGCACTTCAATACGCCCACCCACCCATTCGGCACCTCAACCCATGCCCTGGACCTCCCAGTCCTGCCAGCCAAGCCCCAACGAAAAGAAGCCAAACCATCTCCAACCACATCCCGCATCCTCTCCGCAAACGGCACAATCCACCCGCAACAAACATCTCCTTTCTTCCGCCTGCCTCCCGAACTACGCAACCAAATCTACAAAGACCTCTTGTGCCCGGAAACCGTTCCCCTCGCCACCCTCCGCGCCACCCCAACCCTCCACCCAAGCACCCCGCCGCTCCACCCAGCCATTCTCTCCACCTGCCGCAGAGCCCACGAGGAAGCCACCACCCTCCTCTACTCCCCCACCACCTTCCACGCCCACCCAGCCCTCCTCACCTCCCTCCCGCACTACGCCCACCCCGCCTCCCCCGTCCTGTCCGCGCCCTTGATCGCCAAAATCCGGCGGTGGACACTTACCCTGCGACTCGACACGGATCCGCAATTCAGCATGGCGCAAGCCACGGCTGCATTTTCCGGCGCAGATTTTGTCGAGATTCGCGTGTGGCAGGCGCAGTTTGGGTGCTGTGATGCTGGCGCCGTGTTGAGGCTGTTTCTGGGCGTGAGGGGTGTAAAAGTTGCGAGGGTTGTTGGGTGTGCGAATGCAGAGTTGGCGAGGTGGGTCGAGGGGAGGATGATGGCGCCGCGGGAGGAGGAGAAGGTGGGGGTGGATGGGGAGTGGTTTGCGGAGGGGAATGTGTGGCGGTATGGGGAGCGGTGAGGATGCGATTTATCTGTTGCGTGGAACGGGGTTGGAACGGGGAAGGTGGGGGGGTGGGGGGGGGTGTATAGTTGCTGATATTTATTTAGTTATTTTTCATGGGATTGGGGTAGGATAGACGGCTCTAAAGAGGCTGGTCAATTCAAATACTGTTTAATAATTCATTGCAAATGGCCTGTTAAGTGCTTTTTTTTTTCGCGGTGGTCTTGATCCGAGTCCCGGAACTCTTGTACACTTTTTTTCTCCTGGATTTATAGATGAAGCCTGGGTAATGACCGGAGCCTTTGTCATGTCTTATGTGAATTATGCAAACTCTGGGAATACCTACACATCACCCCATTTCTTTCCTCCCACCAATGGGAAATACCCAAATTCTTCGCGTCACAAATGTTTCTTAGACTCAGTGTGACTTGTACACCTTCTCCAATCCTGTCTCCTGAAAACCCACCTTCGTCGATTTCTTCACTGTATCTATTCTCGCGGTGTATAGAGTATAGGAGAGAAATGCTCTCGACCGCAACGTACTCTAGCCCACTACTAGTAACGGAGAAGCTATTTCAGTAAGTTTATATTACTGTGACGAGATCTTCGCCGAAGCGCTGAGTACCAAGAACTACTATTGAGTTATCGGGTATCTATGGATATATATAACTTGACCCCTTATCCCTGGGAATAGAGTATTTTACGGTATCAATACACACTCTAAAGCTTGTCATAGTATGCTAATATAGGCCGGTCCTTGACAAAACTTGCCGATTGTATTTGATTTTGTAAAAAATAAAATAACTGGTAGGCCGTGATTTTAAAGATATTGCTCAATCAGTAGCTATCCTGTTTAGATGGTTTGATGATCGTGCACCACCAAAAAAAACATACGACAGCGGGGATTCGCCAGTGGTCATCCACCTAGCTACTAGTCCGCCGGTACGCTGCTTAAATATTGCTGAGCGAACGGGAAGCATTGTATTTAGCGTCCTATGGTCGTATGTGATGTGACTTATTATTAAATATACATTATCTAACGATTTTGAACCGCCAATAGAGTTTGGCGCTTGTCGGCGCTAAGAATGATTTATGTGCTCCGAACGAAATAAATGGACTAGCTGATCAAGTGGTGTGATCTGCTAAGATAGGGGTAGAGAGGAAGAAACATAGAAAGTGTATTGAATCGAAAGTGGAATCTATGATTTTGTGAAGCAGTCGTTGAGACAAAAATAGCATAACTGTGGCTAGAATTGTATTGGAAAAGATATAACGGAATGAACGGAGAGAGAGTCGCTGTTGCTGAGGAGCCGTACACTACCTGTAGACGTGGTGGAGATTTGACATAAGAATACTATAGAGTATTATAAGTAGTAAGTAACGTCCCTCCCTGGGTGCTGAGACACCATCCGTGCTGGGACAAATGGGGGTACTTGGACTTTGAGAAAATCGTATCCTTCACATATGTTCATATCTACTATAATCTGTACAGGATATGCAATATTACTGTAGTGATCGTACCTTGGCTTACGTCAAGCGGTCACCTTATGTAATCATCGCTGTATAATCTATCTCTGGCGGCTGCAGCTTGACTATAGCAGGTGGTCCGAGTGTATAAACTCTGACGCTGTAGTTGTTGAAGTAGATTGCTAGCGGCAGTGCCTGCATTCTACGGTGAATTCTATTGATCCTATCCTGCGAAGCCTACACTGCGTATTATGAAATACCTTGTTAGTAATTAATAAATAAAACTAAGATTATGAGTGCTGATTATAGGCTGACTAGATCTGTATGTTTCTAATGCTACTGGTTTGATGGCTAAGGTAATTACTGTCGCGCAGGCATTAATTAAGAAGTTCTTAATAAACGTAGCGAGCAAGCCTTATTAATGCTTTATATATGTAAATGCGCTACTACCGTTTAAATTTAGTTATAGGAGAAAGTAGAGGATAGTGCGATCGCGGTTGAACTCTTAAATTCTTTAGGCAATCTCTTGAAATACTTAACTGGTAAACAGGTAATTCAGCATCTATTGGTTACGGAAGAGCAGGTAGTGTTACGCTAGAACGTCTTACAGGCTCCCTTTAGACGTCCTTAATAGGGACGTATTTACATTTAGCAGGAAGTAGCGCTCTACAATGTAATTAAGTTATTATGCATAGGTAAGACCTTCGATATGAATAATTTGGATGCAGCCATGTTTACACTTAAGTATATATACCCTCTTAGACATGCCAACACTGCTTCAATTTCAGGTGACGATTCGTGAATCTCTTTTCATGGGATTACCATCTAAGATTACCATCTCTAGAAACAGGCCGAGCTGCGGCAGCTTGGATCTACCTTGGTAAGCCAAAGCCCTAACGACGCGATATTCAGAGCAGAGCAACACCTTGTGTTTAATCATAGTCCAAGCATCCAAACACAATACAAACGTCCCATTTTGAATTCAAAATCAAGATTTAAAATGTTTTTCGATAATTCAACTTCCTACCTCGACGCTCATGCTGTCCCTCTCCTTCGAAATGTTCCAGCCAATTCACTCCGCATCCCTGGAATTAAATTCGTAGAGAGCAATAGCTGCATAGCTTCAGCGATCTACATCATCATAGTCGGCTTAGTCGTACACCAAATCTTCCTTAGGTTCTATGTGGAACTAGAGGATGAGAAACTTGCCATGGCGAACTGAGCTCTATCAAGAGCGTGGAGAGATTGTACGAGTGGAGTTTGGAGAAATCAGGTCCTTCAATATGGCGTTTTGGGGGAGAGGAGGGGTCATCATTTTATTTTCAAAGTATCAGAAATGATCGTGTAAAGATATCATTATGAAAGCCGGTCCATCTACCTTTGTATCGACTCTGGAGGGACGAGCACAGCATGAAATTATCGGTTTAAAGCCTACGATACACTACTAATTTGTCGATGATTACCTAGTCTTTGCTTATGAATCCTTTTTTCCCTCCGAGGATCTCAGGAACGCCTTTACAGCCAGATCGATACCTTCCTGGGTGGTCCACAATGGTCTGTAGCCAAGACGAGTCTTGATTTTAGTAATATCATAAGTGTTTGTCATGGTGAAGAATCGTATCATCTTACGATTAATTTGAGATTCCTTTTGACCAAATGTGAGTGCCCAAACAAACCACTCAGCAACAACAGCCATGGTGTAGAAGAACCACGTCGGTACCACACGAACATCCTCTCTCTTCATCCCATATCCTGCAGCGGTACCGACAGCTCTTACGAAGTCCCAGAATCTCCAAGGCTCATCATTTGTAATGAAAAAGACTTCGCCGTCCACGCGCTCGTCATCGGCAGGCGGAGAAGCAGATGCATCCACTTCGAGCAGTTTCTTTGCTGCTAGTCGGTGTCCATACGCTACATTGCCTAGGAACAAATAATCAAACATGTTCTAACCATCGCCGACCTGCATCTTTCCTCTGCCTGTCTTGACATTACCGACGATTTGGGGAATAGTTGTGTTGTCGCCTTCTCCATATAGGTAGCATTCGCGTTAGCAGAATTCGTGTCAAGGGGGTTGGATTTTCTTCAACAGATGGGCAGCTAGAAGAGTGTTGCAATTTAGTCTATTGTAATTACAGTGTGGCTTGGATGCCACTCGTGTATGCGCGCAAGCGGCGTAATGCCTTCCTTCAAATGTCTGGCCCTTCCCGTCCAAAGCTAATAGTCGCCGAGGTGCTGACAGCACCGGGGCGAATTTCGAACCCCGGTAATTGCTGTGCTAAGCCTAGTCGGCCTGCGCGAGAGTGAGGACTAGCGAAGATTGAACATAAGATTCGAGCCTTTGCGTATAACGCATTCACATTCTGTCCAAACTCAACAAGGTATCTATGTACAAGGATACTAATTTAGTATGTATTTGAATCTTGCGCGAAACTCTCAAAGTTCAAACCCGTGTAGAACCCTTGTCAGAGTTGACGGTTCCAGCTTGGAACTCGGGAAGCGACAATTCATCGTATGGCTGCCGTTTTGCCACAACATGCGCATTCTCTGTTAAGCGTTTCCTCTCCAATGATGTGTCTGACTTGGAGATGGATGCCCCGCTTCTCGAAGCCCTCGATCGTGACAGATAGGTATAGGCAGCGCTGGGGGATGTCTTGCCCTGCTTGAGGAAAGCAGGCATGTACACCAAACAGCCACAGACAATGGCAGGCTTCATCTCTACACTTCTACTCACTTGTCAGCGATCATATTCTGCCTTGCACCAAGTATGTGCCTACCCAAGCATAGACATAAATGCCCCAGTGTGCAGGACATCGTGATTATAAAAATTATTCACAACGAAACCGAGGCGAATAATGCTCATGGAAGATGCTCTGTGACTAGTTATTCAGTGTCTCAACCATACCTTGAATCCTATGACATACATGAAACCAGTGGCGAATGTCGCAATGACACCAATCTTCTTCTTTGTGCTGATGTGCAACTTCCGCAGCTGCGAGATAGGTACTGCCAGAACGTAAAAGCCTGTGAGGGCATTGAGTCTTCCAAAAACCAGGTTCGTGATGCTGGTTTGTCTCTGTTGGCATATTGGGACAGTCAAGGCGTTGGTTCCAATGCACTCCGTCACAAGTCCTATTACCATTGCGAACATCATCACATATCGCGGTACAAAACTTTCCACTCTTCACACCTTCGTTTATGATCCCTTGTAAATACTTCATTAATTCCACGCGTTCGAACAAGAGCTCGGTATTCCCGTGTCCACGCACTTCTTGTAAATATCAAGTCTTAGTACCAAGACATGGAAAACGTTGCTTGGGGCATGTACTGTGGCAGTGACGATGAAATTATTTGCCCACGTGGATATAAAGTCATTCAGTGAATATGCACTCATAACTTAAAGACAGAGCTAGCAATACATGTATACGAGTTTTGGAAAACCTCTAGTTCATAGTGTACGCTAAACTCTATTCTATCAGTCAGTCCATCCCGTCCGCTTCCCGCTTGAAGCTATCCTGAAAATTGAATTTGGAAACTAGGAGCTTGGTTGCATCGATCGTCGACCCGTTCATTTCAGCAATGAATCTTTCCAACGATTCAACCGTACGAAACGACAGCTGCCAGAAGCGCACACCCTCGACTTTATCCTTCTCCTTCTTCCAGTTCAGCCCGACGGCCTTCAGGTCAGTGTGCGCCGCGAAATGTCTTGCAACAGCATGAGGCGACCACAGGGGAAGCTTTCCTCTATTGGCATCAGTACTAACGCGCGCTATGAACGGATACTGAGCTCCTTTGGTTTTGAATTTGAGTTGTGAATAGCATTGCACAGAGTGTCGAGAAGCGGGCCTTGAACGCATGTCGGAAAGCAGACAAGGGTCTGATGCCAGGCCGCACAATACGATCAAAGACCTCAATGTGTCATTGACCGCATGGTGGGTTTTT
The DNA here is from genome assembly GCA_028456235.1 of Ophiosphaerella narmari. Taxonomy (NCBI): domain Eukaryota; kingdom Fungi; phylum Ascomycota; class Dothideomycetes; order Pleosporales; family Phaeosphaeriaceae; genus Ophiosphaerella; species Ophiosphaerella narmari. The sequence continues at coordinate 110,023 of JALNQA010000055.1, forward strand.
AGGTTGCGACGTTGATCCCGTATGTCCATGGCCGTGAGAACGTCCGAGAGTCCAGGCGGGCTGAGATTAGCTAGTTCCGATTCCGCGGCAAATTCTTTGCAGCGCTGCATCGCGAACTCCTGGACATCTAACCACGCCGTAAAGTAAGAGAAAATAGTCGGGCACTCGTCTGTGATCCATTTAAACTCGTTGTAAAGGTCGAATCCGACGAGTATTCGGCGTCCTTTGTACTTTGCAAGTATACTCTCGATGACGGACGCAACGCCTTTGGGTTCACTTCTTATTACCTGTCCAAACAGTTTCTCTTTCGGCAGCGCTGTCCTTTCTCGAATCTGAATCGTGAATGCCGATGCCCCGCCCTCGCAATATAGTTGTTTGATACCCTCGTATGGTTGTGTAATTTGACCGTTTAACGGCAGGATTGCTATACCGACTTCACTGACGTCTTGGCGGGATTTTGGGGTTTCTTTAGTGGTGTGGCTTGACATTTCGGTGTCTAGGGCTACTATTATGGATTCCGAGTAATTTTGTTGGAGGGCTGTGAGGTCCTTAATTCGGGAGTCCCAGGGTGGTTGAACTGTTTCGCATGTGAATTGTGCGGGCAGGGCATTCCTTTTAAGTCGCATGGTTGGTTAGAAGACGCTTCAGTATTTGTTGAGTATAGGATAAAAGATTCGAAGCGTGGGCTGAGGCGTGAGGTGTGGTTTGCGATGTTGAGTGAGAGGGTGATAAAGGTGGGAGGTAAAAGACGAAGTGGGTTGTCGTGCGGAAAATGTGCCAAAATTAAACCAAAACCATAAAAACCGACCCCCTCCAGCACCACCAATACAGCGTTTTAGAAGCTATATATAAGACTATAGTATTATTATAATATTTACATTACTTTATAGCGGTCATTTTATTTTAGAAGTCTCTTATAGTAGTGCTAGTGTCAGATAAGATGCGCAATCCGGAGATTGCGTACCTACTCTACTATAGTAGCTTTAGCTCTAGTAGCCTTGATATTTCTACTAATATCTAAAGTAATGCGTGGATTACATTGTATAAAGCTTTTAATCTAATACCGCCCGACGCGTTATAAGCTATCTTACGTGCGTAAGTATAAGAAGGCGGAAATCCTCACGCAGCTTCTTTAAGAATCTATTTAATAAGAAACTCCTCCTCTCTAGGAGCTAGTAGCTACTAGTATTAGTAAGTAATAGTGCAATTTTTCACGCCGCGGAGGCGGTCGCGTAGAGTCGATTCGGGGACGTTGTACGCGCGCGCAGTGGCTCGGATTCCGGCAAAAACACCATTCTATAAGCTTTGGATAGCTTTTGCAAGAGATAGTTCACGATTTGCCATATTAAATTGTATTGTTGGGGATGTATTTGCTGGAAAGGTGGCTGGGGCAAGTTTTGTGAGGGGTGCGCAAGATCCCACAGCTTAACAGAATGCCGGACACAACCAACTTTGTCCTCTACGGCCTGCAATCCTGACGACTGAGCATGTATCATCATTCTCAGGTAGGGCACTGTCCGGGAAAAAAAAACACATCTTCTACGTCATTTCATTGATTGCAACACTTCTAAATTGAAAGATCTTGCTGTTTATATCATGAGTGCCCCTTATCTACAATGCGTTGAGGACATGAATTATAGGTCAATGGAACTAAAAAACAGCTCGACGGTGACGGGATTCGAGCGTTCGAACCCGTGCTCCCTTAAGAACCAGTATTGATAATGACCGTGTTAAAGATACTCTAGCGATAGTCCCCCCGCTGACTCTTCAAACTGGCGCAATAATCACTCTGCCACACCACCTCAAGAGCCGATTGATGGTGACCTCTAGCATGGGATGATATATATACCTTCTCAAGCCAGAGGTGTGCCCTCATGTAGAAGGGACAATGTCTTTTGCACCTTCCGTACCTCCCCCAACATTAGCCGTCAAGAAAGCAAAACACACGCCAGGCATAGACCACTCGAACAACATCGCCGAAATACACCAACTTTGGTAAGACATCAGCATTGATGTGAACATGGTAACATTCATTGATTGATGCTTTCGTTGTCGAGCGCGATCTTCCACACTAGATAGCTCCTCAGCCTTATAGATATATTCATCAGATGATCGATTCCTCACACATAGGCCCACTTCAAAGGGGTGTCGGTGTGTTTGTGGGAGGACGATGGTTCCTATACGATGTTTACGTCTCTATGGTTGTTGTATTAATGGACTGACTCCAAGCCGGACTCTAATGAAATGATAGCACGCATTATACTTCTTCGCCCGGCTCTCCAGCTTGCTCCAGTCTCGATACTGCTAGATCCGGCTAACTCCCGATTCTGGCACTTCATCGGACGTCGTATAGCCTCAACGCTAGTGCCGAAGCCGCTGAGTAAACAGGTAGAGAAATAAACAAAGGAAATCCGTTTTATCAGACAGCAAGGGAATTTCCGGATGTGCTGTGTTATATGTTCTGTCCTCCAGGATCATCCGAAACGGATGAGGTTAAGCGGGTTATAGGAGGCGGAAACCTCTATAATTTACTTCGAAAGCGGAAAGGCTAATCCCTTGACCCGAGTCGGCTCTAGGTGAAGTGACGGCAATTAAACGATTGAAACAGGATGCAACACGCTTTACTGTCTTCATACACGAGACGGATTAAATGGAATCTCCAGATCAGCGCGAATGAGGATGCCCTCGAGCGTAGACTTAATCTTGATCTTCAACGGAAGAGGGTGGAGCGACATGGGTTGAATCCAAAGCTAATTGACGTGATATCAGAAACCGGATGGCTCTGCCCTACCCCGTTCCTGACTCGAGGGTTCCTGTTACAAGCGATATCTAATATTGTCGAAGAAACGCTAGCAGGATAGTTATTCTAAGTCCATAAGTCGGCACTGGGACTTACGGAGTCAGAATCCAGTAAACGCTTTCTAGTCCCGATGGTTACAACAGTCCCAGAATCAGCCCCCCTGCCCCATTTAAGGCAGAATTGAAGCGAAATCAGCCTGGTCGAGGGATGCACTAATATGGATCCCTCGGGACACAAAATAACTGAGTAAGCAGTCAAAGATACGACTATATTCAGTAACCAAAGCTAGGTGACAACTTCCGTCGTTTTCGGCGGCAGCTGCCCGCCTTTCCGTAGGGCATTGTCACCAGTGGTGGTACTGTATAGTGCAACAAGTATCTATCCAGAAGTAGTGCAGGTTGTCACACGTGGCTTGTTGTGCACAGAACCTGGTCTTGTCGTATCCCCTCTTACTCTTCCCAGTGTTCTTCACCAGGTCATTGAAGGTCATTTCTTGGCGAGAGTATCGCATAGACCGGGACCTCATCATCGCTAACCATGTCCTCCGTCTATGCAAGCTCGCCGCCAGTTGGCCAATACAATAGTCGCATCGCTTCATTGACGGCGCGGTACGGACTAACGATTATGGGCGAAGGATTGTTGGGGCAGGACGCACTGCCCGTTCGATAGGAACAACGGTCGTCGCGGATAAAGTACGTTGTTTTGCGCGTTAGAGTTTGTTACACCTTAACGGCCGTGCAGAAGGTTAGTGATCACGGCTAGTTCTGCCGTGGGTGCGCAGCGTGAAAGGCACAGCGTAGACTATGGACAACTAAGGTTGTGGCATACCAGGCTAAGGAAACATGATCGCGAGCGGAACAGCCTGCATGCTTCGGCCACGCCAACTGGCGGACAGATACCTCTCGCTTGGCTCATCAAGACGTGATAACACAAAAAGTAAGATGCGAGATCTAGGAAATGAAGCGCAAATTTTTGGTCCCAGTTTTTGCATGAGACTATTCGAAACGCGTCGGGAATATGCGTACGGCCTAGACCGAACCAAATCGTACGTAACAGCCATACAAAGCCACACTTTCAAGTCCATTCGGGAAGGTGTAGAATTTAGTATAACACCACGTAAGCGCCCTAAGCTGCTCCGTCAAGACACTCGGAATGCATTACTCCAAGAGACTATGGGACTTCAAAGTTAAGAGAAATACACATAAATAAGAGGGCTGTCATCTTCATGCGCCGAAGCTTCAGAATACGTCGATTGCGGTATGAAGCTGAGCGGGGTTTTACGCGGTACACAGAACAATCGACAACATGATCAACATTGTTATAATTTTGCTATTAACTATAGGCTAGAGTTTTGAACTCGAATCTCAAAAGAACAACAAAACGCTAGCTGAGACTCCAAGTGTCGAGGGGAAGAGAGTTAGGATACTAAAATGATATTTGCGTACCAGCACAGAGGGTGTCCCATCACCCAGGGAGGGACATTACCCATTCTCTACCTTTTGCTATCTCTGTTTACTAAGCCGTACTGTCCTTTGCACTAATTCATTTGCAAGTGTAGCTACTTGGACGAGTTTTCAAAAAGGTCAATCCTGTCCAAACTTGTTTAGACCTAGACAGGGCTTGAAGCTCCATTCTACACTCCTAAGCGTGAGCCTTCTGGTTGGGCATGTCGTATTGCTCAATTTGGTTTTATTTTACCGGTGTAATTTCGAGATTTTACTCTACAAGAATAATCGTAACAGGGAGCAACTCCATAGAGTAAACAGAAGGCAAATCATTGATTCTTTAGTGACATGGACATACTATTGTCTCGGCGATGTCCCTCGCGTCGATTCCCTCGATTCAGCCTGATCAGCCACCATGTTTTCTTCGTTATTCAACGGAAGCGGAGAATCGAGATAGATTTCAGGCGATTGAGGCGGTTCCATGCACTCCTCTGCGTCTTCACCCCCCGCTTTCACCCTGTCACAATCGTGGTTGGTCAGGGCATCTTCAGTATCGCCACCCTTGCCTCTGCGGACTATACGTGACCTGTATATGCTTCTGTCGGGCGAGGAAGGACATGGTCGGCATCCCATTACTGCTGCGCTCGAACATGGTGGGCAGTGGTAGCAATGCTAGCAGCATTGTCCTACCTCCTTCATTTCTGCACAGTCACACGGCCCGCGGCTGTCGAAGTCGTGCAGAGACTGAACGTGATCGTGTTCGGGATCCTGTTGCAACGGTTGGTCAAGCTTTCATATCGGGAACATACCGGCTTACCTCGTGGGTGACATACTCGACCCCTGGTTGAAGTTTGAAAGTCTTATGGGTCTACAAACGGGAGGTTGTTATTATTATCACTAGATACTAGGCGGCGCTACAGTTGTTGTTTAGTGGTGGATTTGTCCTAGTCTGAGTTCAAATCTCGATCTAAAAACGCTTGTGGAAAGCGTACCCAAGGCATTTGACATCCAAAGACGTCAAAAATGGAAGGGACAATAGCCCCTGTTGTATGCTGTGCGAGGCAACCTCACATCGCACTACCACCGCAACCGCGCCTCTTCCTGATCACTTCCAACCCGCCTAGCCCCAACATTGTGCTCCCGCGCCTCACCAAACCCCCCGGTCTACCCTGCGTAGTAAGTTTCATACAGCGAATCTGGTGTTCTCGCCCCCAAAACTGCTTTGTGCAACGCCTTCGCGTACCACCAACCGGTGACTTCTGTTCATGGTTTAATATCACAGAGACACCAATTCCAACCCATCATTTGTTGGGGCAGTGCTCGCTACGGCGTAGATTGAATCTCATTACTCTTAAGTCGTGAGGGGTTCTGTGTAACGATACACATCTGCGCGGGCGTTTCTTTTCGATATATTCATCAACGAGAGTTGTCTCAAACACTACCATCAACCAGGTCACATAGTCTTTACCATGCACAACACGCAGGCCGTCTTTTCGATTTTCTTATTTGTCCCATCTTTAACAAACGCATTCTCCTCTCAATTTCGACTTCGTTCAGACAAAGTTCCGGCATCCCTTGCGGATAAATGCACCACCACGGTCTGGCACAAGCAACATTGTATAGATGCAGCAAAGTCGAATTACATCCAGATCAATGAAATCCAAGATTACGCCAATAATATCGCTATCGACGTCGCGGCTCTCCGTCCCGTGACGACACGAAATAGTTACGTCAAGATCTCAGCTACCCAGGTGTATGCTATCGAACGGCTGCCCGGCAACCGGAACTTGACAGTCAGAGGAGAAGCCAATCGTGATGAAGTAAAGTTCGAATATGACGGAACCAGTTTCTCCAGTGACGTTAGTTCAAGTGGCAAGAAAGCGTGGTGTGTTTCGGGTGCATGGGATCAAGAGGATTGGCAATGTGGCAGAAGCTCCAGGGTATATCGAGAACAAAGTTTCTATATGTGAATCTACTAACGCATAACAGGAGCGCAAGATCCAGTGTACGTTTTGGTGCGGAGCGATTGGTGAAGAAACCAAGAAAAATACAGACGCCATTGAGCTACGCTGAGACTGGCTGAGACTCTTGTCGGGGATATAGTAACTCTACCGAGTTCGGTTGTTTCCTTTCGCTCAAGGATTATTCCACAACACAGGAACAGATCTCGGTATAGACTTGCCGAGATCTACTATCGGATTTAGAAAAACCCATTGTCCGAGGGAGAGTCAACTAAATTTCAACTCTAGCATTAGCATGTCGGTGTCGTTTATGTGATGGTGACCGTTGTCGCGAGTGAGTGACACTACGTTAGAACAGGCCATGCATCAAACATACCAGCAGTCGGGATCTATGCAACGCCAACATCTGTCAAACTTGGTCGAGAAACCATAGTGTTCGCAAGCCTTACTCGAACGATAGCCTCATATCGAGCAGTCTCTCTCTCGTGACCAGGCACCTAAGATCAGGACCTCTCAAGCCGTGCTAATTTGCAGTAGGTGATGCATACTCATGCCAATGACTCTTCCAGACGTAAGCAAGCTGCATCACCAGTAAACCTACCCGGCCCACGGCTCCTCTTCGAGACGCCGCAAACAGAGTGGCATTGCGTCGTCCAGCGGGGCCGCGGCAAGCCGCATACACAAACCTGGCGCCGGGCACCGGATCAAACAGCTGGAACGGGTACCTGCAGGAGTATCGACGTAAAAGTGCAATAAGATGAGATGGGAGCGAGACGCGTCGTAATTGTGACTTGCAAGTGTGCAAACAATGACCGCTAATATGTTTCTTAGTGCGTTTCAACATCCGCTTCAAATCTCCGAACGTTTTGCACGCGCCTGGACCAATTGCGACGAAGCTTGAAAACTGGTGCAGGGTGGTTTTTTTTTTTGGGAGTAGATTGTTTCGATGTGCATTGGTGGCTGTTTCGTGGTTGTGATGCGGCTCGGTAGATCATAAGAGAGGTAGTATAGGTAGGTCTGCCTAGTGGCGATCGATACCAGCCGATGTACCGGTATCTTGATACCCGGTGGAGAGTCAAATGCACTGCTATGGAACGGGAGTAGCGAGAAATATTAGGCAATACTGGAATAAATTCATGATTATCGTATATTCTGAAGACGACTACTCAACGCCGTGAGCATAGCGGCCCAATCCTATGCTTACACTAGGTGTGAAACGCCTAGAGTAAACCGAATGAAAGAATGCAAACAGTCGCGCTCAATGGTAGTAGCCGCCCTGGTTGTCCTTGGGTTTCTTGGCCTTGTCCTCCAGCTTGGAACCGAGCACGGCGCCTGCAATAGCACCAATGATTCCATGGCCGCCCATCTTGTTGCCACCAAAGTAGCCTGCAGCGCCTCCTCCAAGCGCGCCCATCAGGCCCCTGTCACCCTCAGCTTGCGTGTTGGGGTCAGTTGGACCGTAGTTCTGCTGAGGGTGAGGGCTCTGGCCTTGGGGATACTGGTCCTGTGGGTAGGCGCCCTGCTGAGGGAACTGGTTCTGGGGTTGGGCACCAGGGTAGGCTCCTTGTTGGCCATATTGGCTGTTCGTGTTAGTTCGGTGTTGGAAACGAGTTGTATTAGATGGCCTACCCTTGCTGTTGCTGTTGCTGTTGCTGTTGCTGATCGTATGGAGCTACCTGCTGGCCGTGCTGGAAACCGCCGTGAGCTGGCGCGCCATATTGCTGGTTGTAGTTTTGCTGTTCGCCGCCATAGTAACCTTGGGGCTGCTGTTGCTGTTGAGGGTACTGCTGATAACCGCCCTGGTCATAACCACCTTGCTGAGGGGGATATTGGCTCTGGTGCTGAGGAGGGTACTGCTGCTGGTTGTATTGGTTGTACTGATCGTAAGGGCCTGACATATTGGGTATGTGATATTTGAGAGATGGAGAAATGCAAAAGTTTTCTGGTGTTGGATTATGAAAATATGTGCTGATGCGGGGTGGTTGAGGGGGGCCGGGTATCACGGGTGGCGTATGAGGCAAGTGTGAATTGTGGATGATGGCGATAACATCAACTGGCAAACGTCTATCTTATATTGTTGGATGCGCCCAAGACGGCAAAGATTTCGTCCTGATGACTGAACGCGCCCACTGCAAGTTGGGGGGCGGAGCAGCCGTACGAGGGCTTCAAGCCGTACTCAGCCTCAGCCGTACAAAGGTACAAGGCCAGGCTCAACCGGCTAGGACGGCCGCTTGAGGACTGGCAAATGGCGCAAACAGCCACACCATACCCCAAAACCACCAAGCCCTAGCGAACTCGGCCGGGACCTGCTGATTGAGGTAATAAGTGAACATACAATTACAGCCCAAGGCATCGTGTAGTTTTTGGATTGATGGCTCAGGAAACGAGGGCTTCCGTCCTGACGAAACATCTTGTGCCTCTTGCCAGGTCGGATTTTCATGGCGCCTCTTAAGACGCCGAATTGAATTGCCCGCGACGTGATGCGCCGCCGAGAAGCTGGTGCCAGACAAATCCGAACGGGCAAATGCGCCATCCGAGGCGCAGCACCTTTGTTGGGGCCGCGTGCTGCGAGCCACAGGCCGCAGGGAATGTGGCGCTCTCTTCGTCACCCAACACTCATCCTGCGACCGGGCAATTTTATAAAAATTCCTAAATTCCTAAATTCCTAAATTGCTGCCGCTCCTTTCGGGTCATTATTGCGGAGCGATGCAGCATTTCCAGGATAAAGTGCCACAACCCTAAAGATCAGTGGTACATGGCCAACGCCAGCCCTAACGGCCTCTGAAACGCCTTGAGACGTGTCCAAGACAAGTTCACGCAGGCCAGCCCACACTTTTGCTCCCTAATGCCTCGTCGTCTTGCCCCATGGAGTGGTATTTGTCTCCTTAAGACGCACAGACATGCTGTTTATGGCTATCCAGGGGCTGGACGAGTGTTGCTAATTGCCCTTTTTGCATCGCAGCCTCATGTCTGCATCTCGCCTGGCTGTCATCTCAAACTGACATGGGACCCGAACCGACTCACCCCTAGCGTCATTCATGCGCCTACTCAAATGCACCACCCTCGCGCGGTCGCATGAACGTGCCTCGCTCCGATCGTTCGCCCAGCCTTTCCATTGTGTCTATACTGACTTGCTTTCCTTCTGTCCTTCGTTACGCAGCGGGCTGCTGTTGCTAATCTTCACACTTTCGTTCACCACCGACATTCCTTTCTGACTATCGATCCCATCACGGCCCTGGCAGGCTTGGGACCGTATTCCAACTTCGTACTTGGGCATTCATCATCGCTGGACGACCCGCAGATGTTGTTTGGTGGTGCAATTGAGCGGCTGTAGGATTGAGCGGGGTCCACCCTACCGTAAACGATCGACTTCTTCTGGTTACAATGCTTGTCCCATCGCGCCGCGAGCCACGGGCTCGATTCGATTATGTTGTTGTGAAAAGAGATGGCGTGGATGGCGAAGGACACGCTTCCGGTAGCGACATGGTAGATCCAGTACCGGCAGTGAATCGCATCCTTCGACGCTCATATTCCAAACGGCAACCGGACGATGACGATGACTACAGCGACGATGACTTGGACGATCTGTTTGATAGTTTGGGCTCCACGACTACGACCACAAAACGCCCATTCACTATTGCTACTAGTGCCACACCGACACCTGCAGCTGTAAGATAATGATGGGAGAGACGACTGCGTGCACGGCTGACAGAACTAGGCTCGTCCTACACCAACCACGACTTTGCATGAACCACCCAAAGTGGCGGCCAAGGGCCCCACTGAGACTGCGATAGGATCTCTGCAGCCGCCAGCGGCGGCCGAGTCAAGTAGCGGCAGCTCAGGAGGAATGTCTCAAACCACTGAGCATCTACTTATTGCTGCTGGTTCAATTGGTAAGTCAAATGGTAGTAGTTATAGACATGTTTCTCACATAGTATAGGTGCAACTATCATCATTGTTATGTTCGTTCTGGCTCTTTATACGATGCGAAAGCGTGGTATGTCTCTTGCAGATGTCATGAGGCACGGTAAGGACTCAATGTCACGACGACGAAGTCCACCGCCACCTCCCTCAAAATTTGACATGGATAAGAAATTAGCTTATGATGATGACTGGATGTACGGCGGAAAATCCATGTATCCTCCGCAACAGGCCGCAAAATCTTCTCGATCTGGTTCGCTTTCTACCCAGACCCCGTTGCATCCCCTTGCACGAAGCGAAAGCTTCAAGGAGCCCGCTGGCAAAACATTCCTCCTTGAAGACCCACCTACACGGCAGAATTCCCACCGTCGAGACATCAGCGCGACCCCATCTTCACCGATTCTCCCCATTCAAGACATGCGGCGCAGTGCATCGACACGGAATACTAGGTCCTTAGATGGTGACGAAGAAGCGCAAATCTATCAAGATCCGCCTCGTCGTCTGTCAGCGTTACCAGCCCCTCCTACGTTCAAACAATTTCTCTCCAACCGGCCTTCCATATCCCAACGCCCCGCTCTTGGAGGCAACATAATGAGCCGTTTTAGCTGGACAAATTCGAACGCACCGCAAACCCCGCACGATCCTTCTCGCGATACCGCCCAACAATCACAGTTGGGAAGGGACAGCTTCATGACACAGCGATCATCCGTGCCACGTTTCCGTACAATCGACTCATGGGTAAACCAGCAATCAACAAACGTCGAGGAGCAACGCCTCCGACAACAATTCCGCATGACCCAGAGCACAACGTACTCTGAAGGTGACCTAGACGAGGTTCCAGAAATGCCTGCGATGCCTAAGACGCCTAAGACAGCTTCTCCCCCCGAAGGCTTGAGCCCCCCAACGGGCAAGGACTCCAAGCACCAGCGCCACGACACAATGGACACAGCGCCAATCTTCAAGGCCCACCCAGGTACAGAAGTCCGCTTCAGCACACGAAGTACCGTACCATCCGAGGTCCTAGACATGGGACGCCGCAACGCAGCCTTGTAAAATAGACCGCACCAACCAAATCGTTGCCATGCATTTCCCCCACCCAGTACTCGCTTTCCCCGTCAACATCCCCCCATGCCCGCCATTCGTCACGACAAATACAGGCGCACAGGGCCCATTGTAACTCTATAGCAAGTAAGCAAGCAAGCAAGCAAGCAAGCGCGCTACGGCGTGCACCCGCACCCAGCATTGATTTGTCACGTGTCATTCAGCAAATATATTAAGTAATCTATATCCCCCATTGCTTCACAAATGCAAAACCTTTATTTCATTACCAAAATTCCGCGTCAGTCGTGCTTTGCAAACCGCCCCTCCCAACCCCCCCCCCCTTTTGTCGTACGCGCCCAAGTGATGAAACACTACTCGGACAGCGCCTGGTTGTGCTGCTTGGATCTTGGCCCAGATAAGCGATTAGATCTGCGGCACCTCGCGGTTCTGAGGTTCCGAGCGGGCGAGACCAATTTCAGGGAGAGGGCGCGCTCCCAGAAGGGATCTGCGGGTCGAGCCTCCGTTTGGACTCCGAAGTGATTGGAAACTACGGCACTTGCCTTGTTGGGTTGTTATTGTGAGAGGGTACGGATGGCCGCTAGTGCTGGCGTCGATTTGGGGCGCTGAAGAGTGGGTGTGTGTCGATGGTGCGTGAGTATCGTATTTTGTAAAACGGCAATTTGACTATGCGGTGCTTGTGTTGGGAATTAGAGATTGTGGGAGAATTTGATGGGGGGGGGGGAAATATGCCGTGCAAGACCGAGACTGCGACCAAGACGCGGGCCAAGGCTGCTAATCACACCCGCGGCAGTGTGAACGACAGGCTCAGGTACATGTGCCTGAACTATGCGGCGTCGAAGGGGATGAGGGATGGGGAAGGTGATTTGTATTAGGAAGTATTTGTTTATTTGTCTACGGTGGTTGGATGCATGAGCATGTGCTGAACTAGCAGAATAAACAGGAGCTCTAATTATGACCCGCTTGCTGTCGCCTACTCTACGCTGTAACCATATGCCCTACAAGGCTGAATATTCGCTCAGGCTCATATGACATCGCAGGAATTGAAATGAGATCGATTGCCATCCGCGACAGACGTGGGTACTGGCGTTTTCGGAGAAGCTAATGTTGAAAAGTGATGAAGTTAAGATTTAATTGTTTTTTAAGCTGAGTTCGGCTCAAAGGCCAACTATATACTGAGGATTCGAATGGGATGGACGGAGAGCAATCCACGCTGTGTACTCATCGCGTGCAGCCGAAGGTAAAGGTGCAGGTTGAGTGCTGGGCTTTCTGATTGACGCCATAAAATCGTTCAGGTCGGTGCCTTCCTTGTCATGGTGGGCCGCTCAGGTATCGTGTCTCGCTCGACAAGGAAGACGCAATATTCCTCCCACGGATCTTGCGCGGCTGCTTTTCTTCTCACTAGCCAATCGGGATGACCAGCCCATTGTGCCTCGACAGTTGACCACCGAAAAGCGGGGTGGAGGACGAGGGCTGCAAGATATGCAGGACTGTCCTCTGTGAGGGTGTAGTATTGGTCCACCTTCATCCAGCCAAGATAAACAACATCCTTACGGCAGCGTCGAAAGAGCTTTGGAAGCCCAGTACATTAGGCAAATGAAAATGTAACTTTTGCGTCGCCAGTGTTTCCGGGATCCGTTAGACTTTTGTCCCAGTATTCCGTACTCTACCATGTATAATAGAGATGAAGCTACTAGAGCACTAGAGAAATATTTGCCCTGCTTCATTTGGGGACTGTCATCTAATCTTAAAGACTGATACACTAGTAAGCTCTCGCAACATCTGCATTTAATTGTCCGGCTTTGCTACCGCGCCTGAAGACGACATATGCTCCCCATAATGTAGGATGTTTTCTTGCATAATGTTGTGCGAATCCATTTTTGACGTCCCTTTGCAAGTAACCATCTACTCTTCTTCCGCACCTTGCATTGCGATGTCCTGGCACACCGTAAGACTATCCTGTGTTCCCGTTGCGCTCCCCGTTTCCTCTCCCATCTCACCATCGCCCCGCCATCCCATGCCTCGCCAAGTTTCACCCGCAGTAGCCATGACGAGATCGAAGTTGAGGTGTTCGGCGAACCATCTGTCGCGTCGTTTGGTTTCTCGAACTCCGCCCTCCATGGCTACGCGGCTTGCACGGGTAGTTCTTGCACGCTTACCGTTACCACCGGCACTGAGGAGATTTGATAGACGGATGCGTCGTGCTTCGAGAATTTGTTCGTGAGCTACTATGCTGCGCACATAGGGTGCTAAATCGAGTTTTATGATGTTGAATGTGCGGTCGAAGGAGGAGGCTGTGAGATTGAAGGATGTGCGATCGGTCAAGGTGTAGTCTAGCGGATCAGAGATGATATCAAAGGCTGCGGAGAAGTTTAGCCTTGATAACTTCTTCTCTGCGTTTCTTTCTGCTCGAATGCTTGTTATAGTTTTGGCGTAGTCAGCCTCTGTCCGAAGTTCGCCACTGCTGGGCAAGGATACTAGACGGGAAAATTCTGGGAAGATACGATGGGCGAGCCAGGAGGTCTGCGTATATATTGATGCATCAAACCGCGAGAAGTCGGATTGATGGGTGGCTCCGAGAAGTGGAGCAACTAGAGTACAGTCAAGGCGTGCTTTATCAGTGATGGGTGGCGGTGTCGCATCCACAGGCTCACTATTATCCCAATCGTAGGATGGTAGTCCAATACGGGAGTAAACATTTGCAGCACTGAGTGATTCAGTAAAGTTGTCTAGGCGCTCCAAGTCGTTTAGTTGGACATTCGAAGTACTGTCAGAAGGATGCGTAGAATGCATCGCCCAGTCAGTCGGATTTATGCCCCAGTCAGACCAAATTTCATTCAACAATTCTTCCTCCTTGGAGAAAACTGTGTTCTGTTTACTTTCGAACACATCGTGAGACAGCCAGCCCATCCCGGAATGATAGGTGCCTTCACTAGCCACTCTGAGCAACCGGCCATCAATATCAATATCCTTTCCTGGCGGCCATCGTTGATACATCCACTCTAGCCCACCCTTTCTGTCGCCAACAGACATTTGACACCAGAAATTCAGCTCGGTAATGCTGGCGCGGAGGTCATGGTTCTTCGACTTGTACAGATCAGTGACAGCTGCTCGCTCAAGAATATGCCCTTCTCGGCCCGCAAGGGCTAGCAAATAGTCTGTGGCGAGATTCACAGGCGATGGGTGCAGCCGAAGGATGGCAGCTAGTGGCAAATCTAATGTTGGTATTTGTCGTTCGTTGTTGCAAGTGATCACGATTGGTCGTTTCGACTGTGCGGCGAGCTTCGTGACTTGCGCCCAGAATTGTTGATCTTCGTCGTATAGAATGTCAGCTTCTTCGAAAAGGATCAACGACTGCTTCTGTGATTTATGGGGTGCATTTAGCTTGGGTATAGAGGTTTGAGTCGCTCCCTTCGAGACGGATTTTGATTCCTCTGGCCTTGGCTTCCTTGCGGGTTTAGGTTCTGTTTTCGTTGTTGGTTTCGTCTGGAAGAAAGACTTCATTGTGCCTTGTCGCCCACTGTCAATGTCCTCCTGCAAGGCTCGGCTCATGCGCTCACTGTCGGCGTCGCTAGATAAGACAGCCCCATCTTCCGTAGGTGCCTCGGTCCGCTTGTGATTAACCAAATGGTTCGCAGTCATGTCGCCGACCTTGTCTTGTATGTCTTTACCGGAACGACGTGTACCTGAATTGATCTCAAAGACTTCAAAGTCGAGTTCTTTTGCAACGGCATATACTGTAGCACTCTTACCACATCCATGTGGCCCGCTAATAAGTATGACATTATTGTTTCGGGTCCAGTGAGGTCGCCGGAACGATTTTGTATCCATTGTTTCTTCCCGACCTGGTATTTCAATCATTTCCTCGTCTTCTTCATCGTCGTCAGAGACAATAAAGTCATCCACATTCTTTTTCCGCTTCTTCTTTGGAGGTCGTTTGCTATCCGCAGTATCGAGTTTCAGGGTAGACTTTGCACCCCCAACAGCCATTACTTTCAAGCTTTGGAGCCAGTCCCGTAGTACCATCGCCTCTCTGCCTTCATGTAGGACATGTGAAGCGCATTTTGGACTATATTTTTGTGTCCATATTTGCGCTTCACATCGCCCCTCGTCGAATGGGGTAAGTGTGTGCTCGATGTCTGTCAGGAGCGTGGCAATAGCTGGATGGATATTTTCACGGCTCCGAGGCTGAATTTGTATATTCTCCTGAACCCTCCGTTGAATTTCGACGCCTGTTGTGAGCAATCGTGTTGGCAAACGAACATTTTCAGAAGGTGTAAACCCAGTCTCGATATCTTGCTTTTGTTTGAGCATAATTTCGGCAAAATCTCGTGCTAGCTTTGATATTAATTCTTCCTCATCGCTCAGCGTCACTATCCGATTCTTCAGTTTTCGGGTACGAAAATGCGATATTGGTTGGTCTTCCGTGAGGAACGCCATGTCGTCATCTAGATTTCTTACGTGAGCTGTTTCCTCTACTGGCCAGGGAGCTTCGATGAGCCCCGATTGTTTGGTAGGTCGATTGCGGCCCAGAGGCATACCAAAATTAGGGGTATTTTCTAGTGATTGATCCCGTCGCGCTTCGGTCCGTAATTTTCCAGGTGTAACGGCACTCGTTCTTGGGGTGGATTGACATCGATTAATGTTAGGCATGGCCGGAGGATCGTCGATTTTCAGAGCCGCCTTGCCAAGGAAGAAAGGATGTGTAAATTTTGAAGGTTTGGAGGGTTTCGGTGACGCTTTTTTCGGAGCCGCAACATGCATAGACGTATTTCTCCTGTTAATGATAGCCTCTATCCTGCCACCAATTGCGTGCCTGCTAGCGGAATCTGAGCCATACTTGATGATAGTGATTGTAGGAGACACTTTTATCGCTGTAGATTTTCGTCCCCTTCTCCTTTTTGGGAGGATTGGCTCATCTGGCGTGGATTTCGGCGGACTGGACACAAGTTTGCCGGTTTTGGTGATTCTGATCTGTTTCTTTGGTATGGTGTTCTGCTGATTCTCAATCGTGCTGAGACCCCCAACGCTTTTGGCGGGCTCTGTTGAGACCACTACTTGTATGGGCGATGCAGATCGTAACGGTGCCCCAGCGTCTAGGGTGATAAGGTCTGGAGAGGTATCTATTGCGTGGTCGGACACGGGCACTCGTGCCTCAGCCTGAAGCTGCTGATGCCAGTTTAGGCCCGAAGCAATTGTGTTCAAAGCATCTATAGGATCTGGAGACTCGGTTTTTCTTCTCTTGCAGTCATGAATAAAACCTTCCTCCTGCATGGGTTCTACAAGCGCTCTCATTGCAATCTCCTCGACAGGCTCGGCCTGGGTGGGGCGTGTGAAAAGATGTAAAGATGGCTGATTCTTCGTGCCAGAGTTTCCATCACTCTTCTCCTTCGCACTCTCTTGTTTTCTTTGGCGTTTTCTTGGTGCCTTGACTGGCTGGGCACTTGTCGGTGCATGTTCGTAGTCTGGGTCATCGTGGAGGTCGTTATCGGGTGTTTCTTGAGGTAGTGGACCTTCTGTTGGCACATGATTTCCTGTCTCCTTCAGTACGGTAAATATGTACGGCATGAGGGTATTTACGCAGGGGCTTGGCGAAGAAAGGATGCAGACTCTGGCTTGCGTCATGATTCATTGCAGTTTCCACCGCTGCAAGAGCCATTTACCGTGCCTACAACTACCGGAGCATAGGAAGGTGACAGTTAGGATTGGAAGGTTGGGGCATGTAGATTGAAGTGAAGTGGTTGTTATCCAAACGCGACGTCTGCCAGAGATGGAAGACGCGACCCGACGCGCTTCCACTAATTAGCGCCATCAGCACCAGCCACACCAACCGCCACACATGCATGCCAAGAGTTCGTGTCCTTGCTCTACCGCCCGCCGTGTCTGTTTTCTGCCAGAGCTCCCAACTTTTTTCCTAAGCAGCCGACAGGCGGAACCTCTGGCCCAGCATACACGCCATGTCGCTCAAGCAAGGAATTGGCGCGCCCTTTACATTGGCAACGCTGCCAAAGCCTGTCAATTCTACCAACGGGCGCACGCATGCGTCGAGCGTGTGCAGTATTACCGGCATCAAAAAAAGAAAGCGTACAGAGGTCGCTGTTGGACTGGACGGCGAGGGCCTCTCAATATACAGCGTATGCCTCCCCATCCTGCCAATACTGGCCATATACTAAGTCCCAAAAGCTCCAAAACCCCCAACTAGTCACCACATATGCACTGCCATCAAGCGCATCCTTCACGTGTGCGCCATATTCAATCTACCGCAAAGGATCATCCAAAACCACGTCGCAACGCTTCACATACGCCTCCGTTTCAGGATCGACGCAGACCAACAAAGTACAGCTGATATGTTTTCACGAGAGGTCCTTGGGGGATAGGAGTAAGACAGTCAAAACAGCATACACTCCCTCCAGCAATGCGCAGTTACTGTCAATCGACGCGCTGCCCATTTCTACAACAGGTGGGGACCCGGCAGCCAGTGCCATGCACCATGTTTTGGCCACATTTGACAACGGGGAGATCATATGCTTGTCGGCAGATCTTAAACTTGTCCGATGGGTCGCACAACTGCCTCCAACATTGATAGGTAGTTCAATCGAACATGCTTCACTGGCCACGGCCAAGGCGGTAACTCGTGGCTTTCTTCGGAACCGAGAAGATGTTGCTGCCAACTTATATTCCCCATCAAACGACGACTCTGACCTTCTCGAGCTCACGCAGGTCCTGTGTGTCATTGGCCGGAAAGCCAATGAAAAGAGCACACTCGGTCTTTTCCGTATCCAGTCGCCGTCCTCAGATCTTCCGAATCTTCAGCTATCGCCGCTGCAGCATCTCATTTCCTGGGATCTTCCGAACCTGACGCAAACCTCTGAGGCCGTGAAACATTCGACACGCTACTCCCTCCATGCGTCAAGTGGTGTCATTCATGCTCTCACAGATGCCGCACTGCTTTCGTACGATTTCACTGACACTGTGCCAAAGCCATACTCGGACCTTACTCTACCAGGGCCGGGCGTCAACTCTTTCTTACGCCTCTCCCAAGATGTTGTCTTCACAACATCGACCGAATCGTTCCGCATTTTTGATGCTAAATATAGTACTCTACAAGCATTGTATTCCTTGGATCCGGCTTCAAATGTCGCTGACACAGCAAGTCTAACAAAAAAAAGGAAGCTGACCCAACCTACCACAGAACAGCAACATAGTCAACATTACTTAGTTGATTATTACGCTGATCATGATTTGGTAGTATCTGTGCGTGAGAACGAGATTGTTGGCGTGCAACTTGATGCGCCATTCGCCCAAAAAAAGATAAAGACAGATGGCATCCTACTGTCCGATGCGCTCAGCAAAGGAATTGTGCCTTTTTTCAAGGCTCTCAGGCCTCGTGAAGTACAGAAATGGAACGAGAGAAAGGCAAAGCTCGATCGATACGTTTCTAAGAACAAAATCAAAAGGTTCGAGGAGGCCCTTGCTGCAGACCTATGCATAGAGCTTGAGGCGACCAACTCGCGGAAAAAGCGAGAAAATGAGGCAAAGGGCGGTCCTCTTACAAATGGGATTGGTCCCAAGATTCCGGATGAAGACGCCGCGGCTATCGATTTAGACCAAGAGGAGAGTACGAAGGAAAATTTACGGAGTTGGAAGACAACTCGGTCCATCCCTGAAGCTCGACAAGAGCAGCATCGCCGTTATGCAATGTATGCCTTGAGCAGAATCTTCCGAGTAACAGAAGCTGGACGAATTGGCAGCCACCCGTCAAATTCGCTAAAGATTGACTTTTTCCCACCGAACGTCTTTCAGTGGCTTCTACAAACCGGTTACATCAACATAGCTTCCGTTCGCCATGCCGTCTTGGAAGAGACATCCGATGTCAGTCAGGCATTCTCTTTGGCTAATGACGGCGAAATTGTCAAAGCGCTCGTTGAGTTTGACCCAGACCTGTACATACTCTCCGCGATTCTAAACAACAGTGGCCATTTGCCTATCGGCGAAGTCGTTCATGCGATCAGGATATCTATGCAAAGTTTAGACGAACAGGTTCAGTCGAACGATAGCACAAAACTGCTGACGAATGGTAATGCATCATCAGAAGAAGAGATGGACGTTGATATTGCCTCGGAGCTTGAAGCTGCTTCTTATGAGATCGATCACGCTTTGTCAATGCTTGACCATGGGCTTCTTACTCGTAGTCACACTCTCCGACCGGCCCTTATCCGACTGCACAGTTTCTCGCCACGCATCATCACTTCAACACTTCGCTCGATGCTCCCTCGTCGAGATCTTGAATCTCTCATCCGTCTTCTACACCTCGAGATGAGACAAGGAGGGTGGTCATCGTCATACGATTCCAAAGACTCAGAGACTTCAACAGTAGAACCAACGAGCGAGAGCCCAGATGACCGTGCTATTGCCATTATCGCTTCGTTGCTTGGTTGCACCCTCGATGCCATAGGTGCAGGAGCTTTACTTGCTCCAGTTGGTAGCCTCACCGATGCAGATTCCAACGAAGACATGATTCAAGACCTGCACAAGGACACAGCCGAAGCTCTCAACGGGTTCTGGGAGGCACGATACATGCGAGGTCTACTTGGCGAGTTCTTGCGCTTTGCTTCTAACGTACCAAAGAGCCAAAAACCATCCAACAAGTCGCTCGAGGAGCAAGCGAAGCCTTTTACCCTTGATAAGGTTGACAGTGAATTGCCCATGTTGCCTTTGGGTGCAAAGCCGGATATGGGCGTCGAGAAAACAAAAGCAGGCAAGGGCGGGAAGCGCGAAGAGAGGAGCAAGCGTGAAATAGGCTTGTTGATCAGCAAACGGGTGCCAAAGTATAGCCTTGAGAAGATTATACTATAGTGGAGCTGTTGCGGTGGATGGGAAACCACGTCTGGCATTCAGCGCATGAATTGTAAATACCTGTAGAGGAAGGCTTGTATATGCCTGTTGAACCTGTTCTGGTAATTTTATGAAGCTGAAGATCCCATATAGTCAGGTATCCTTGTTGCCGACACAACCTAGGTGGCCGATGCAGAGTGCTGACAACAACGATTTAGAGTTCAGCTCTCCGAAGCAGGCGCATTGCGCGAGACATGAGGAATTGTTTGCGCTTCCTGTATCTACAGGTATTATAACCTAGATAGTATCTTGTACAAGCTATCAAAGGCCATAGATCGCATTATGCAATGAGATGAGTCCGTTCGTGTTGAGGATGGTCCGTCAAACTAAAAATAGGCCATCTACGGAGGCTTTGCGGGAAGATTTATAGCGCCTTGTCAGCCGTGTGATCCACTCAACTGTCGTTGATCGCTCGGCCAGATGCGAACGCGCTCGCTGGCGTCCGGAGGGTCGGTAATTTTTGTGAAACTATGCCTCAACCAGAAGCACCTCCTTTAATGCTCGTCTTGGCTTTCGCATAGGTATATAGTGTTGGGCTGTGATGAAATATTAGGCGCGACAATGGCACAACGCGTTTCCGAACAGGCCGGCCCGAATAGGGAGAGCACAGAAATCAATGGAAAAGGAGAATCTGGAGAAGAGCAAGAACAGACGAATGGCTATCGACAAGACGCATCCCTAACAAAAGATGCTGTAGAGGAAGAGAAGACTAAGGAAAAGAGGCCTTCTTTTATCAAGAAAATATGGACCAAACTTGGCCTGGATGTCGGGACGCTGCTAATGATGGGCAAGGCTGCTCTGCCGCCCACCATAGCTCTGGCCATGTATCAGGCCGACGATGTTGCTAAAATCTATGGCACCCTTGGGTACTTGACGGCCATCATCTCAATTCTAGGATTCTGTATCATGCCACGCGCAAAACTGGTTCAAACTATGACGATGAACGTCATCGGGACATGCATTGGCTCAGCGTTCGCCATGCTTATGATTTGGTCGGGTGTCAAGGCACGAGAACATACAACACGAGCAGGAGCCCCGCCAGAGCGTTACAATTCATCTCAGTCGGTCGTGCTTGGAGTTTGGCTATTCTTCCAGATATACATTGTCAACACCATGAAAGCAAAGTTTCCACAGCTAGCATTTCCAACAATTATTTATTCTATCCAGGTCAACGTTGCGGCGACCAACGGCTTCTTGTTTCGGACAACGGCTCAATGCGAGACTTTTGTTCTGCGCTTGTTGGAGGCCTTTCTGACTGGATTTGGTTTGGCGACCGGTGTGGGTTTGTTCATCATTCCTGTAACCTGTAGGAAAGTTGTCATGAAAGAGGTCACAGGATATCTCGGCCTGCTGAAGGGCGCTCTAGGTGCACAAAAAACGTACCTACACAGCCTAGAGGACTCAGATATGTTTGGAAAGACGTACATTCCAGAAACTGGGAACAGGGCTAAGGCTGAAAAGGTCAAGCCCAAGTTGAAGCCGGAGGTGGAAGGTATCAAGAAGATGGTTGCTGCAATCCAGGAATTGCATGGCAAGCTCACAGCCGACCTACCCTTTGCCAAGCGCGAGATTGCGTACGGAAAACTATCACCAGATGACCTGGAATCTATATTCAAGCAGCTCAGATCGATCATGATGCCAATCTTGGGCTTAAGCTCAGTATTTGATTTGTTCGAACGCGGGGCAGAACTCAACCAGTGGGGAGACGAAGACGGTGATGCAGAACACGAGGGACAGCGGAAGAAAGCAGTTGCGGAATGGAACGAGATGTTTCGATATCTACACGAACCCTTTAACGAAATTTTTCAAGCCCTAGACGACGGTCTTACCCACGTACTCCTCAGACTAGGATTAGCAACGCCACCAAAGAAGAAAAAAGGTCAGCAAGATGACGAGGAAGCAAAAGGAGATAGCATCAAGCCCGGAGACGCAGGTTTTGCTGCGCATCTAGAGAAGCAAGCCAGCATATTCTTCAGCAAGAAGGAACCGACACTGCGACACTGGGTTGAAAGTAAAGGGATCAAACTGCGTGCCGATTACTTCTCCTGTCCAGATGATCTGGACGACGAAACGCTCAAACGCTTACCTAGCATCACTACCCGAAAACGCGACCAGCAACAACTCTACGTGCTGTTATATGTCATGTTCTTGCTGAACTCAGTTGGGCGCAACACCATCCAGTTTGTGAAATTTGCAGACGAACATGACCAAGCAACAGCAAAGAATAAGTTGATCTGGCCTGGCGCAAGGCGCTTCAAGAAGTGGATCAAGAGCATTTTCGGTAGCCAAGACACAAACCAAGATGACGAGATGACCAGCGCAGTTATTGATCGAAGCACAACCACTGTATACATGGGCGATGCATTCAACAAGAGGAAGGACCCCGAACATCTCCCACCCGCCAACGCATGGGAGAAATTTGGCAACGGCGTCCGCGGCATCGCGCACTTCCTAGGCTCTCCCGAATCGGCCTTCGGCTTCAGAGCAGCATGTGCAACCATGAGCATAGCAATCATCGCCTTCCTCAAAGACACGCAGGCCTTCTTCGTCGAGCAGCGCCTCGTATGGGCCCTAATCATGGTCGCTATCTCTATGACACCCACTGCCGGCCAGAGCATATTCCAGTTCATCCTCCGCATAGCCGGCACCGCAATCGCCATGGTCGTTGCATGGCTCATGTGGTACATTCCCGGCCAGCACACCGCAGGCACTCTCGTCTTCGTCTGGTTCTTCGTCGCTCTCGGCTTCTACATCCCCTTGAAACGCATCGACCTCGTAATCGTTGGCCTCATCGGCGTCGTGACCGCCACAATGATCGTAGGCTACGAGCTGCAGACGCGCAAAATCGGCGTCCTCGCCGCCACACAATCGACAGGCCAGCCCGCATACCCCATCTACATCCTCGGCCCGTATCGTCTGGCGACAGTGGTTGGTGGCATCGCCGTCGCCTTCTTCTGGACGATCTTTCCATATCCGATTACGGAGCATTCGGCGCTCAGGCAGAAGTTGGGCGGCGCATTGTATCTCAGTGCGAATTTTTATTCGATTATGCATGAGCAGGTCATGGCGCGCATCCGTGGCGACATTGGCGATGAAGAGAATGACAAGGCGTCGCCTGGATATGCGCTGACCAAGGCACGCAACAAGGTCTTCGCTAAGCAAATGCTCACGCTGCAGGGCCTGAAGATACACGCTGAGTTCGTAAAGTGGGAGTTTCCCATGGGCGGCAAGTTTCCGCGGAAGGAGTATGAGGAGGTACGTAGCACGCACGCGAGATGCGTGGGAACCGCATGCTGACCGACGAGATAGATCATCGGCTATGTCACCAACATTATGAACTACACGGCACTGCTGGGCTTCGCGTCTGCGTCGTTTACCCATCCGTCCGTCAACCCGTCTACCACTACACCCTACCCGACTCCCCCCCCTGCCTCCCCCATCTCCTCTCCCCAATGGCTCGCCGACTTCCGCCGCCTAAGCGCACAAACAAAACTGACCTCACACGAAATCACATCCCTTTTATCCCTTCTCTCCTCCGCCATCACCTCCGGGCAGCCGCTGCCACCGTACCTGCGCGCCCCCGCGGACTTTGGGCTCAGCAGGAGGCTCGCGACGGTGGACCACGATATTCTAAGTCTGCGGCACGTGGGCGAGCCTGGGTACGCGTCATTTGCAGTCATGGCGATTAGCACGCGGTGCGTGCATATGGATCTCAAGCGGCTGTTGAGGGCGGTTAGGGGGTTAGTGGGGGAAATGGATTTTTCATTTCATATTGAGCGGGGGAGCGAAGAGACGTTGGGGGCGGGCAGTGGGGATGGGAAACGAGGGAAGGAGGATTAGAGGGTGCGCGAACGACATTGTGCGGAAGAAAGGGTAGAAATGTAATGTTTGATGGTTATGATGTGTGGTTATCGTGTATTAGTTATGTCGAAATGCACTCTTACGTGTCTGTTCAACGGTCTTGCCGAAATATTGCAGTCGAAATGACCGATGGAGCATTCACTCTAGCGGCCCCGATTACATGGGCGCGTGACGTGTCAACTTCTCGTCATGTGTACTATTTTCTTTTCTCCAAAACGATGCCCGGTTGAATCGAAGGGGTTGCTAGTGCTAGCTCGAAGACATAAGCGGACACGGTGTTTGATCCTTCTTACACGAGATTCTCTTATCTCAGAAAAACGCCGCGTACGCTATTAATAGAGTGTGACTGCCCGGTAACCGACCGTGCACTAGATACTCACATCAATAGTCACGCATAAAAAATGGATTCGGGGACATCAAACGGCGTTCTAAAACGAATGCTAGTTGTTCTCAGCAGAAACAAGAATAATAAATCGCTTGTGTTTTTGCGCCATGTCGTTCTACTGCGTAGGCCTTTCATGAGGTGACGGATTGAAAATGTCCTCCGCATACCACCTAAGGCATGAATCACGCATAGTAAGAGTATACAGGTGCCTAATTATCTCATACTTACTCACTCTTCATCGCCATCCCACCATTCATCTTCTAGTAACTCTCTTGCTGTAGGCCGGTCCCTCCAGTCAAGCTTCATAATCTTCCCAATAAAGTCCTTGTCCTTCTTACACACCTCCTTCTCTGTAGTCCAAGAAAATGGGGTCAACTTCTCATGCGGTATTTCTTGCATCAACCAGAGGATTGACTGAATAGTCTCTGCACTAGCAATGTCTGAAATTGTCTCGGGGAAAGGGCCGAAGTACCGAAATTGCTCCATCACAACACCTAATTCGTACTCTTCGTGGCTACGGGGGACTTCTGGCTTGAACAGATTGAAGTCCCCTCCATATATGAGGCTTATGAGCTGTGAACTTTAGTTTTGGCATAAACGCACAATATAAAGAAAAAGACCAGTACGTACCAGAGCCCCAAACGACCAAATATCTGCAGCAGTGTTCCATGGTATTTCCATAAGGAGTTCTGGGGCAGACCACATTGGTGTCCCTACTTGTGTTGCGGATGTAGCCCACTCGGAATCCGCGGAGTAACATCCACCCAGGTCTCCAAGCTGGCTTGCAGAGAACCTATTATCGGCATCCTGTAGATTAACAAAGACGTTGTCTGGCTTGATATCTTGAGTCGTCTCAATTAGCCAACATCCTGCTTACTGAATAAGCACGTACCCGTGTGCACTAGATTCTCTTCGTGAATGACTTTTAGTGCTTCTAGAATATGCCGGCATACATATTTCAGTTCTCTCCGGTTGAGTGATTTTTTGATGGATTCGGTTAAAAGGTCGCTTTCAAGGTATCTCAAAACTATTGTTGTGGGGACAGAAGGCTCTACAACTTCGTCCACTAATGGTCGGAGGAAGGGAGTGCGATGCTGCAATTTTTTCAGAACATCTCGTTAGTTCTCGACTCTAGGGTGACCATGAACACTCTTGATTACAACGGTCTCCTGTAGCGGCTGGCTTCTGGTCAAGATTAACACAATTGATTGGTGAATGTCTCTCGCGACATACTTGGCAAACCAAACAATTTCTTGGACCTGCCTGACAATAGTGTAAGATGCAGCTCTGCCCTTTAGAGTTTGTCCTATGCGCAAGAGAGACGACATCAGTGTTGTTGAGGGGAGTTCAAGCACAGATCTTATGAAAACGGGCACCATACTTAAATATGCCAAGAAACGGACAGGCACGGGCCATGTGGGGATATTTGTCCACCACAGCAGGCTTGCACCTCTCGAGCAACGAATATGGTTTTGATTGCAGCCGCCTACTGTGCCTTAATCAGGCTTGAGCCGATCCTCCACAATTTCAACGGGTGGATATCAAGTCACGGAATAATGGCTCGTATGCGCTGGGACGCCTCAGTCCGAACCTGCTGACACTACTACGCCGCAATTCTACGCCACAATTACCACGCCTCTTAGCAATCGGTCAAACTTGGAGTAAATTTGTTTGTTGAATATTGCCGAATAATGCGAAAGAGTTTCAAGAAACTATTGAAGATAAAATTTTATGGCATCAGTCCTCTTCGTCGCGCAGAGACTCTACGGTGTTTAGAATCAACCATATTCCTTAGCGCATTCTCACAGCTATTGGGGAAGTGCCTTAGAAGAAGCGCCTGCAGATGCGCTCGATTGAACTATAATTACCAGTACAACTAGTGATTGGCAGATTCTGTCTCGATAGGGAATCTTATTTCTCCCTCGACGTAAGACGGCACATTGTTGAGTGTTGTGTAAGTTAAAAAGTTGACATATAAATATAACTAAAGTCCCTTGTCTGTATCTTTAGAACTCGTAGAGGTAATTACTATATCGCCTAAACTATTGACACAACTTTTTTTTTAAATCTATATCAAGCACCAGCCAGTTTGAATCATGCCTCCCATCAACAAGATTGTTTCGAAGAAGATTGTGGACACAATTGTTAAAGATGGTAAAACCATCGCTGTGTCCGCTGCTACCGAGACCTTGAATTGGGAACGCACCGATTCGGCGGCTACAAGCGCCGGTACGGCTCTAAAAGCCTCTATTGCAGTTTACCCAAAGGCTCTACCCAAGGATACCAAAGAGATTGTTCTAGGTATTATCTTCCTCCAGTGCGACTATGATTCGATGATGCTTATGATAGAACTAGAGAGACTGCACACAAAAGTGCTTCTGACCTAACCGATCACATCACTGCGGTGTGCTTCGACTCAAACAACAAGGGGACAACCATACATATTCCCGTCAGGAAGACCTAGCCTGTTGTCTTTAGCTTCGACACTAATTTAATTTAAGCTTTATGCTATGAGCGTTCACGAGTGTGCCTATATCGGCGGGGGACATCCTTTTGGCTGTAGAAAGTAGGCACTTTTTGTAGCTGCAAGACCATGCTCTATGTAGAAAATTGGGCATTCAAACGCTATCGCCTTCTTATATTATCATATAGCTTTGAACCAAGGAGTGAGAACATTTGCTTTCATGCGTTGCCATGTGCCATTATATTTATCAGTTGATAAACCCAACAAATCATGTCACTATTGCCATTCTGTAGGAATTTATTACTTCACGAGCAGCTTAATCGCATGCAAGACTTAAGTCAACCCGCCCGACCTTGCACCAGTCCTTATCTTTCTGTACAACTCACATTGTTCTAAGATATACTCGGTAGTTTGACTATTATGAAGGCAGTCCTAAGTTGTCGACGATATGAGGCTATTTAGAGTATGAGAGAAACGCAACATGTGACTAGATATTGAAGCCCTGGGCTACTGTTGTGTCAGTTCTGCACAGCTGGTAGTGCACGGGGATGACCTCATAGAGCAATTGAAGTAAACAGAATCCTGAAGTGCTTTAGCACAGTAAGGCTGAAGCCGAAAGTTTTCAACCCGGTATTAAAGTTGATCAGGGTTGCCTCCTGCAATGCCGATGATAGATGCCTATCCTGTTGCCTTAGTCCCCGCTGTTTTATAAGGCTTAAAAGCAAGAGCAGCTTAGGCAGAGCGACTCAATAGCTGCAATCTCCGATGTACAATCTGATGGATTCAAGTCAATCAATTGCAAATTATACAAGGCGAGACCATATCTACTGTACTGTGCCAAGCAGCTAGAGCCCGGGCTTGCGTGACGGGCCATAACACATCTGATCTGGAACACATTGAAGGAAGCGCTCGAAGATCTGCGTAGGGATCGTTACGTGCAAGAGCTGGAAATAACTGGATCTCGGTGATTGCACTACAACTTAGACGGGTGTGTGTTAAACGCGCCAAGCGGCTCCGCCAGAAGAGGATTTGCTGAGATCTATAAACAGGCGACTTTTCTTACAGAGATACGTCCCGCTTACTACGGCCATGCGGACTCGGTGCCATCTGCCGACCGTAACACCACACTCCGTAAATGAAGCTTATCACAGGTCCCGCCCAAAGCGTGCTCCGCGGGCGTCGATCAGCGCTTCGATTGGGGTTTGCGCAATGAGAGGCGCCTTGGCTAACTCGGGCCCTCACATGCCATAGCGTAAGACGCACTCACCAAAGCTCAGTCCAGCCCCATCAGATGCGACACCGTTGCACTGGGCGCAGCTGACGCCTGCGTCTATGATGATTTGGGTGGTGGGGACGAGTAATTCCTACAGCGCAATGTCATAGAGGCGAACGCGGCGCCGGTACTTATCTCGCCTTCCTTGCGCTATCTTTTCACGCACGCTTGGTCTCGCATTTTCAAACATGGTTGCTGCCCCGGCTGTTGTTCGGTGCAAGGTCGTGGTGGTGTGGCTGTTTGTTGTGGCCGCGGCGTGCTTCCTCTTTATCTCCGGCCCATTGCCGGACCGCGATGCGGTTGTGTGGCGCCCGTATGCGCCGTGGCGCCCCACGCGCCTCCACGACGTCACCTCCAAGTTCGCATATGCCACTTTTCTCGCGGGGAACGAGCTCGATGAAAGCGAAGATGTGTATTTCCAAGGCGCGCGGTTGCTGGCATATCAGCTGATCCACGATCCGCACACGCGGTCCAACACATCTATCCCATTCCTCGTCATCGTCACCAAGACCGTTACAGAGGCGAAGAAGACGCGGCTGCAGCGAGACGGCGCGGTGGTGGTGGTTGTGGAGGATCTTGTCGCTGAGTGGATTGCGGACCGCGACCCTATCAACCCGCGCTTCCGCGACGTCATGACCAAATTGCGGCTCTGGGAGTTCACGCAGTTCGACCGCATCTGCCTGCTCGATGGCGACACCGTGCTGCTCGACAACATCGACGGTGTCTTCCACGACCCCGCTGTCCAGACACAATCCACCCTCTCCAACCCCACCGCCCTGCGCGCAGACGAGGCGCCCTTGCCCGCTACCTACGCCTTCGCCACAACCGCAGAGCCTAGTGAGCCCCCAATCCCAATCCCCAGTCCCATATAGCTAGCCTAATTGATGAAAAACAGAAATCGCCCACGCCTCCCCTCCCACCGCCCCAGACGACTTCCAATTCGGCCCCAATTACCTCAACAGCGGCTTCATCGTCTTCGCGCCCGATGCGCAACTCTTCGCCTACTACGTCTCCCTCCTCGACAAGTCCGACGGCCGCTGGGGCGAAGGCCTGCCCGAGCAGAACCTGCTCAATTGGGCGCATCGCCGCCCCGATGGCAACATGCCGTGGCAGACGATAGACCGCATGTGGAACATGCACTTCCCGACGACTGCGGACGTCGGCACGGGCGTGAAGAGTCTGCACGAGAAGTTTTGGAATCCGGAGCATGAGGAGGTTAGGGAGGTGTTGGAGGGGTGGAGGGCGGTTATGGAGGAGTTTTGGGAGAGGAGGGAGTGAGGCTGCTTGTGCGGTGTGAAGAGAGGAAGATGCACTTTGCGGTCTGTCCTCGCGCGGTTGCTAAGTTGTGCGCATCGCGGTGAACGTGTTTCTCTGCCCTGGGGCTTGGTCACACGAGGGGTGGGCCAGGACTTGCGCGAGCATGTCTGTCTTGGAGGTTCTGTGCATGGCCTGCGTTGCGCAGTACTCGCTCGCACCATGGCGTCGAGCACACAAGCACTTCGCCCTCCCAACCGCCGAAAAGGACGGCAGCGCCGCATTCCATCCGCGCCTTTTCCAAGCGCGCTAGCATCAACGACAACGGATTCAGTATACAATGTATACTGCGCTTGTCTAGTCGGCATCGCAAGTCCATGCACAGGGCATCCATGGCCATCCAGGCTAGCGACGCCCACTAAGTACGGATGGAGATGCGGCTTGGCTAGTGCTTACGCAGTCCCCCGGTCGCTAGAGTTAAGCATAATACCTGCATACGAATTTGGGGCGATTTGGGCTTGGTGGGGTAGGGGGCTGGCAGACTACATGTCTATGGCGGGGGTCATGGGCATATGTCGAGTTAGGTGTGATGTAGGAAAATGGTATTGAGGTAGACTTATAAGTGTCTACAACGGTAAGAGTCGAAGAGACTAATAAGAAGGTGCGATCCAAGTCGGAAGCTAGGTACCAATGAATGAACGATTGATGAATCCAGCATATTAATTACAAGTCTCTACTATTACAACATAGGTATTGAAGCATCGAGGCGATGCCAAATCGTGCAATTAGAGTCCGGCTATGCAACGCGCTCAACGCCAGCAAGAAAAGATATGGTAATATAACCAACTACCCATCAACCCAACTAATGCCGCCTACCGCTCTTTGTCGTATTCCGGGCAGGCTTCTCCTTGTACGAGCGGTGCGTATCTTGTCGCGGAATGCCCATCTCCTCATCATGCGGCCTGCGCCCCGAATACGCGCACTGCGGCGCGCGCACGGCCTCCACACTATCATTAAACGCGCCACGACGCTCCTCTGCCTCGTCGTCAAAATCAACATAAACGGACGCTGGCCGCGGCCTGCGCTCGCGCGGCAACTGCGAGTCGCGCGCCTTGAGGCTCTCGGGCTTGAACACTTTGTCGAGATGCTCTTCGAGCAGCCGCACGTTCTTGCCGTTAGCCTTGACCGCCGCATCTGCCAAGTCCCCGATAAACGGCACCAGCCCGACGAGGAAGTCGATGGCTAGGTTGACCATCATCATCAGGAGCACGCTGCCCGGCAGTCCGCATTCGACCTTGCGCATGTTGAGGATGAGGTTGAAGGCCAGGAGGGCGTCGGCGGCGTCGCCGATGGCGGGGACTAGCCCGATGACGGCGGACCAGCCGAAGCGGATGCCCATGAAGCTGAAGAGCGCGTAGTCTAGGCGGTATGCTGTCTTGCGCGCTTTGGCGAGCACATTGGCTTCTTGTGTGGGGATGTACGCGGGGATTTCCTTTTTGACTTTTTTTGTTTTGCCGGGCTTTTTGGGGTGTGGGATTTCCTCAAAGTAGGGGTCCTGCATGGATGTTAGTGCTGGGTATAATGGTAGAGCAGAGCGTAGGTTACTTACATAGGGCCCCGCCACGCTTTTCGATTTGTACTTTTCCATCTCTTTGCCGAGGACCTTTTTCATGGCATACTTGGCGACGAGTTGTGTCATGGTTGCGGATTGTGAATGGTGGATATGTGATGTGACGAGGTAGAAATAGGGAGGTGTGTAGTACCTTATATGTTCTGGTGGTGGAACAAAGCTACAAAGTGGAGTGGTTGTGTGGTTGTCTCAAAGCGGGCTCTCTGGCGTATGGTTGGTGGGCGGTTGTTGGAGAGGGAAAATGTGAAACGGGCGCGTCGCTGGGCCTATGTATAGCAGACAAGTAATGACGATAGCAGAGTGAAGCAAGAGGAATGGCGAAGAGAAGCGAGGGTCTGCCTCTTATTGCATGACGCTGGCGGTGAGTGACGAGACTGCCAGCCATGCCCCATGCCCTGATTCTCAAAGCACTCTGCTGGCGCGACAGGAGAGACGTCATGGCTGTATTTATTCTAGCTGTGGCGTCGTGTGGCGTCGTGGCTGTGCATGCGGCCTAGCGAGAGAGGGCGCGTATCAACCACCTCCACCACCACCACCACCATACCACCCCCACCATCACCCCACCACATCCCATATTCTTTGGAAGTCTCGGTGCGGCTGTGCGCCTTCACCCCGCCTATCGCCGCCATCTAGACCCCATCCACGCTCGCTACCAACACCCGCGCACCCCGCGCACCCGCGCACCGCCTATCGCCCATCGCGCACGACGCGACTGCCGCGGCCCAACACGCTTCTCGTGCCCACGGCATGCTTGACCCGGCCCAGGCTCCCATCCACCATGACGAGTACCAAGATGACGCTAGTTGACTGGCTGGACGACCTGTGTGTCCGCTTCATCGTCAACCTCCCCAACGAGGAGCTGCAGTCGGTCGAGCGAATCTGCTTCCAGATCGAAGAAGCGCAATGGTTCTACGAGGATTTCGTGCGTCCGCTGGACCCCAACAACCTCCCGTCCATGCATCTGCGCAAGTTCTCGCAGCTCATGTTCCAGCACTGCCCGCTGTTCTCTGCATATCCGGAAGAGCTGCACCAGCAGGCCTATGAGCAGTTCCTCGCCTACAAGACGCGCGTGCCCGTCCGCGGCGCCATCATGCTGAACCAGGATATGACTGCCGCCGTACTGGTCAAGGGCTGGAAGAAGGGCGCCAAGTGGAGCTTCCCCCGCGGCAAGATCAACAAGGAGGAGTCTGACCTGAACTGCGCCGTCCGGGAGGTCTGGGAAGAGACGGGCTACGACCTGCGCGCCCCCAACCTTGTCCTGCCAGAGGACCGGATGAAGAGCATCACCGTCACCATGCGCGAGCAGAGTATGATGCTGTTCGTGTTTCGTGGTGTGCCCCTCGACACTGAATTTGAGCCCCAGACGCGCAAGGAGATTTCCAAGGTCGACTGGTACAAACTGACCGACCTGCCTACCTTGAGACGGAAGAACCAGGCGCAGCACCACGCCCCTGGCCAGGATACCATTAAAGAGAGCAGCTTCTACATGGTCGCTCCCTTCCTTGGCCCTCTCAAGTCTTGGATCAAGCAGCAGCACAAACTTGACAGGCAGAGGGCTCGAAACAGCGCCCATTTGTCGCCGCCTGTCCCAGAAGACCAGCCGGACGGCAATCTCGCCAATCTCGTTGCCCAGCTGGGCCGCGCCCCGCAATCAAGTGATGCGCTGCCCGAGGTGTCTTCAGAACCCCAAGTCAGTGCGGAACCAGCCGTCGATCCTGCAGCTGAACTCAAGCGTCTGCTCAGCGTGGGCGTAGCGGCACAGTCACCTCCTGTAGAAGCTCAAAGTGTTGCGGCGCGGGGCCAACAATCCCAAGCAAACGCGCTGTTGGCACTATTCCAACCTAGCAACAACAAACCTGCAAGCCCACAACCGTCGTTGCCAATGACTCCCTTTGATCAGCTCATGCCTCCGCCAGTGCAGCCACAGAGCCCCCACGGACAGCACCATCCTCGCCCACCTCAGATCAACAACATGCCTCCTCCTCCACCGTTCCCCTTTCCACCCCACCCCGGCATGCCCTTCCATGGGCCTCAAGCACATTTCGGAAACGGCATGCATTCACATATCCCATCCCATTTCTTGCCACCGCAACACCAAAATAGTGCTCAATTTCCGCAAATGCCTGGCCAACAGCCTCCACCCCCTTTCCAACAGAGCAGAGATGACCATGCTGTTCAGTCACAATCATTACAGGCTTCGCATTCACAATCGTTTGGCTCACATGGCCCGGGCCCGGCTATACCGCCTGCTTCCAAACTGCCTGCACCAAAACTGAATGCGCATACCCTTGGTCTGCTGAATTCCTTTAAGACTGGCGATCAGCAGGAGATGGCTACGGAACCTCCCCAAGCGACACCTCACGCTCAGATCCCACAGATTTCACAGCATGGCCTTGTACCACGGCAAGACCTTGTACCACAGCACGACCTTATACCACAGCACAGACCTAACGAGCTTGCGTCTCCACACTTCCAGTCACCGCCTCTCGATATACAGCCCGCACAGCCACAACCCAGGTCTGCGCATCATGACACGTTGTTGACGCTCTTCAGAGGCACCCCGTCTATTTCATCACCGGAGCCTGCCGAACTTTCTGCACAGCCTACCACTCCTGCACATGTGTCTGCACAGCTTGCTCAGAAGTCAGTGAGGGTCCCCAACACGAGTTTGCTTGATATGTTCAGCGCTCAGCCAAAGCCAGGAAGCATCACTTCAGCCACCATACGTGGGCCTGTCAATGCTCCTGATTTCGACACGATGAAGAAGCACACCCATCCTGCTAGCAGTAGCTCACGTGGGCCATCACCGGCTGTTTTCGTGCCACAACAGATACTGAAGCGTGAACACTCGGTGCCGCAGAGTCCGTTAGACATTACCGTTGCTGCGCGCAACGGAGTGTCACCAAAACCTGCAGAGTCCAAAACGTCACAGACAGCTTTCAAACCACAGATCTTGAAGCGGCCGCAGCAAGCTACGGCAGCAGCGCCCGTACCTACACCTAGTGCGCAGGCGAAGAGCCTTTTAGATATTTTCAAAAGTCCTTCTCCTCAACCTACAATTGTTCAATCAGGGGTGCCGTTGACACAATCTCCAGCTCCGGTTACAACACAAGAGTCGCTTACTCGACAGGATTCTTTTCCTTCTGAACAGAAGAATGCGCTTCTTGCTCTCTTCGGCAAGCCTTCACCAAAGTCCGAGGGGGTTCGATTTCCCGCGCCATTCCAACAGACAAACAGTCCAGTTCCAACCACACGGAGTCCACTGCCACCTACACCCAAGACGACCATGTCTGGCGTGATTAGTCCTGTAAGCCCGCTACCCGAGAAGAGCAGTCAGACAGTTAGCCCTGCAGACTTTGCGTCTCGTAGTAGGATCTCGAGTATTGGAGATACCGGCAGACCAAGCATCGTCATCCCCACTTCACATCTATCATCACTGGGGCAGAACACCGAAGATTTGAAAGGACGCAATAGCGCGAATAGCCTAAGTGGGCAGAGCAAATCTGGGCCCGATGGAAAGAGCCCCGTAGATAAGACCTTTTTGCTTGGGTTTTTGGAGGACGTTGCTAGGCGCGCACGTTGATGAGGCACATGCATTGCTTGGCGTTTATACGAGTCCAGGCAAAGGACTTGAATGTAGGAATGAAGCACATAGTCTGCGCTTTGCAACTTTGACTTGATCTTGGGCATTGGGTGTGGCGTGTGATATTCTTTCTTGTTGTCGCGCACAATGTGCGCGGTTTTGCGTTGTGCCATTGTTTCAACGCCTACCAACAAAGCTGTGCCACTGATTGACATCAAGGCCAGATGTCCGTTTGACGCATGACACAGTTCTTGAGCTGATGCTTTTTGCGAGCTTGTTCTCTTCTGAGTCTTGCTTTTCTTTCTCCTTTCCGGTTGTGAAATATCGTTCACTCTTCTCGCAGTATCTCAACCTAGCACTCCGCTTCAAAATTACAACTCGATAATCATATTAGGTACGTCAAATCGCTCTACTACACGACCCAACGTTACTCATACCCATTCCCAGATCCCCAAACCCCGACAACATGAAATTATCCCTTTCCGTGCTCGCCATCACAGCGACCACCCTCGCCATCCCCGGTCCTCCCCTCCCCCACCACCACCACCACCACGCGCCGCCTCCACGCCCGCGAAATCCCCTTTGTCCAATTCGGTCTGCAAGTAAACCAATTCTGCGAAGCAGGCAAACTCAAAACCTTTGCGATCGCCAGCACCGGCGGCGCCTCCGCTCTGTTCCCCGACTTCGGCTCCGGCGCCGGATTCTATGTCCGCATCCGCGATAAGAAGCTTGACCTGCGGTGGTCTCCCACTAACCAATGTGAGTACATATGAGAGTGTGGAGGTATAGGGCTAAGTTTGGACAGCTGTTACGTATGCGTATGGCGACCGCAAGTTTGGGCAGGACGCTGCGTCGAAGAAGATGTGTGGGTGGTGCGATGATGGGGGGGTGGACGCAGGGGCCGCTAGATTGTAAGTCGGGGCAGGCGTATCTTTGGAGGGTGAGTGAGTTTTTTTTTTTTTTCTTTACTATTTCTATGATATATCTTGTGGCTAACGCTCTGCAAGCACCAGATCAATACGTGCCAACTTGGGGTTATGCACGAGGAAACGGATACCCCGCCGTCGAATCTTGTGCAGGAAGCTAGGCGTAGTGGGGACGGGAGTGGGAAGGTGATTGTAGTTAGTTCAGCGCTTATTCCACAAGAATCTACTACCCCAAAACTGAAGCGCCGCGACGACGGGCCTGGCAAAGCCATCATTACCAACTCGGCGCTGATACCGCAGGAATCCACAGCCCCAAAATCAAAGCGCGACGAAGCCTCCAACAAACCCCCAAACCATCCCACACCACCACGCCACCGCCGCGCAGACCCAACTCCCACCTCCCCCTCCCCCATCACCAAAGAAACAATAACCCTCTCAACATCCCACCTCACCCTCACCGAGTTCTGCGACGCCTCGGTCCTCAAGTACAAATTCAAATACAATTCCGGAACTTTTGCCGCCGACTTTTTCAACCTGCCCACCACCCAGCTCTCCGGTATTCCCCACGGGCCCGGAGTACCGAATCTGCCGTTGGGCCCGTACAGGGAGGGGAGAATGAAGTTTGAGCATGGCATTGGGTATCACAAGTGTGTGTGGTATGATGACGATAGGTGGATGCAGTGTGGCGAGTGTAGGGCTGCGTTGTGGAGTTCGGGCCAATTGGATTGTGCGGGTGGGGGGTGTGAGGGAGCGGGTAAGTTATCTTTCTTTCTTATTGAGTGTGTGTATGTATGTTAATGAGTATAGACAAAGGAAATGGACTGCTCGTATTTATTAGGGGATGGCCGTAGGCGGAGGGGGGACTCAGGTCGCCGTTTTGTGTATTACATGCCTGTTGTTTTTTTTTTTTGACGGCTGCGTTGGCTATATTTCCTCTTTCGGGAATTTTTCACGCCTCTTTTTTTTGTTGCATGCTTGCGTTTTTAGACCGAACTCATCCGATTTACACAAACCTAGCTGCGAGTAAAAAGATCAACAAGTACCTCCCTCCCCTCCCCTCGACAGCACGTTCTATATTTCCCCCCCCCCAAGTCGCCGCGCAAGCAAAAATCCCTCCGCACTACACTCCGTACCACGCCGCAGCCACACCATCGTGCTAAACCATGTGATGTCCCGTTGCCGTGCTATCCGCGTGCTTCCAACCATTGCTGCCTGCGGGAATACCTTTTGTCGACCGAAAAATACCGCCGCCCGCGCGCGGGCCGCGAATACGATGGGGACTACATAATAGAACCAATGTACCCTCATATCTTCCCCTCTTTGGACTGCACGCCGTTCCAAATGGTGCGCAACTTGTGCTTTTGCAGACTCGATTGTCGGATGGGGGTGTGAGGATGTGCGGGACGCGGGTCCGACGCCGTGTGATTCGCTCTGGTTCAACTAGCTACACGGCACTGTGCCGCAAAGTAAAGCTTCCACTTGGGGTGAGAATACAAATTAATTACTCATTACTAAACTTTGCTAAAGCCTTGGGTATCAACTCTCCCCTACCAAATACCTACAATTGCAACCCGACACACCTTCAATCTACCACAACCCCCTTCCCCCCTTCCTCCTCGCCCCAAACCGCCCGTCGCTCCGGCTTGTGGATGCGCACCACCCACAAGAAGTAATCCTCCAGCGGTAACAAATTGAGCAAGATGCGATTTCCCCTCCACGCAAGGGCACACACAAGCGCGCCGGCCACAGCATCGAGAATGAAGTGATTCGCCGTCGCAACGATGGCAACAAGGATGATTGCTGGATACGCAAAGCCCAGCAGCACACACAGCACGCGTCTTGGATCCGGGAGGCGCAGACGCACAGTCTGGCTAAGGTGAAGCGTGCGGGCGCGGCGGTGCTGCGGGGCGAGGGGGATGCTCATGATTGTCAGGCCGATGAGTAGGGAGTAGCCGAAGTGGAGGGAGGGCATGGCGGCATATTGGTTGCAGAACTTGTTTTGTGTCCATACGCTGCTTTCGCCCGAGGCGCCGTGCACGGTGTCGACGAAGCCGTAGCTGCGGGCTTCGCGGCCGATGGGGCCCGGGACGTCAGGGTCGGAGAGGAGGCGTGGGGGCATGCAGGGCCAGAGGGTAAAGACGATGAAGGCGATGAGGTTGCATACGGCCATTGTGCGGCGGCGGGCAGCGTATAGTTTGGGGCCGGCGGGGGAACCGGATGCTTCAGCTTTGTGTATGGGGAGGTCGATGCGGTTCTGAGTGGTGGTGTAATAAAAAAGCCAGACGAGGAAGAGAATGGTGCCGGGAATATGAATAAAGGAGTATATGCGATTCGTCCAGTGCATTAAGAATGGGTGTTGAAGAAACCAGTGTTGGACGTCGAGTTCGTGGAAGATATGGAGGCGTTGCTCGAGGCGGATGATTTGGAGTGCGTGTCGGCGCGCCACGACTACGGTGCCTTCAACCATTGTTACCGCGCTGAATGCTCTCCCAAGTTGGTATACCTAGTCCTTGTGAATATGTTTGCTGATGGACTCTAGCCATGTCAAGCTTACCCAGTAGATTAACGCCCAGTACCAAGCCTCCACAAGGAATGGAAACTTTTTGAGCAGCCTACTCAAGAAATAGCCCTTGAACCGCCTTGTGTTAGGTGAAGTCACTTCTTTCTTCAGCCCGAAAACTCGTAATTCTCGCCGCCGCCATTGTGGTTCTTCGTCGAGTTGTGGTAATAGAGATACGCTAGATGAAGGACTCGAGCGCCCGGATTCGAGAGATGACGACGGCGAAGATGATCGCGGAGACCGCGCATATACTCGGCGGTGGCTGAAGAGACGATACTCAGCGGTGCGGTTGACCCATGTTCCTCCAAAGAGTAGAGTCACGACGACGAGTGGCTCTATGAACGCCCCGGCACCCATGCTGTGACAAGAATATGCAAACGCCCAAGAGATGATTAGTGCACTTGGAAGGGTGAAGCTAGGCGTGGGTGAGCACGGAGGGTGAAGAAAGAATTTTCGAACAATGTAGAAGGAACAAGTACGGCGCCTAGGATGAGAACAACCTCCGAAGCGATCCGAGCAGTTGTCTTCTTACCGACAGACTGCTAGTGCATGGAGCAGCAGCTTCTTGCGGCCTTGGAAAGGATGCTTCAAGCAGGGGTCGGGACGAATGAGGCAAAGAGACAGGAATAAGAAGACAGCTCAGCAAACCAAGCGTATCTCGATTGACCAGATAGGCAACAAAGACGTACAAATGACCTCAATCATACGGACCGTTACGGATGACAAGTTGTGCCAGTCGTATTTCATGGCATGACTAAGAGCAGGACCGGACAAAGCTGCAGGCGATGCCGACATGCGGTTTGTTGAAAGCCGATGTGCCGTTGCGATGCTGGTCGTGTGCTGTTGTACACCTGCCTGGATTGGCCTGCGTCATAGGAATCACCGTTTCGCTGGGCAGAGCAACTCACGCATCCTGCCGCCGACCTAATAGACTCGCGAGCCGGACGACACGATAAAGTTCTGATGCGCACCAGAGCAGCATATTGCCATGGGCTTTTGCCACCGAAAACTTTACGGTGCCCGCATGCCACAGCGACATGTTTGATGCATGCTGTAGTGTAATGAGCAATGGGCACGCGACATGATAGGCATTAGTGCCCGATGCATCCGGGTTTAACCAAAGGGAGAAAGATCGCTAGGCTTTGCTATGCTTGGCAGTTAGAATCTTGTCACCGATGTGTGGTCGGTACGGTATACGAGTGGTCTCGTTAGGTGACTGCCAAGTTACACACGCGGTTTCGTCGATGGTCCTGCTATTCAGTATACTGCTCAGCGATGCCCAAGCAAACATATGTGGCTTTGAGCTGAAAGAGAATGGATGATGATGGATAGTCACCTAGAAGAAACTTAGGTTTGGAGTGGAGTGGCGTCTGCTATCCGTCAGGATTTGGCGTTCCTAACCAATCGGAGCAGCCTGACAACTCCGGATAGGTGGGCTGTCGGCTTGGCATCTTAGCCCACGGAGAGCTTAGGATGATGCCGTACCGGTATCCGAGATGTTGAACAAAGGTACATTAGAAGCGCACCAGAGACTCTATATCTAATGTAACATTTGTTTTTCTGAGGCTCTACACGTCACACATGTCATCGTGTCACGTTACTATCTCATGTAACTGATTTCATTTCTGCAAATCGATAATGATGCTTGATGGAGGAGCAATTTGACTGGCATCCCTTGGCCTATGGTCGGGCTCATGACGGAAGAAAAGCCTGATATTACAGCGAGGCCCCCGCGCTATGCAAGACGCCTAGAAACAAGACCGCAAGAGACTGAGCATGGTCCAACGCCGGCCGTGAAGCTTAAACAATGTATTATCGATGACTGCATGTTCTCATCGACGCCGCCAACGCCTTGCTGAAAGATGACAAAGAAAGTGGTAGAATAGTGTCGAGGTACGTTTGAAGGAAATATGAACAAGAAGGTTTCACACATGGACAGACAAAATGGTGCTGCGTGGTTGTTGGATCAGCATGAGACGCTAGTGAAGGGTGCGCTCTCCTGGAGATCCTCGACCAGAGCGTCAACGTTGTTGAGGTATTTGCCCAGCAAATACTGCTTCTCGTTTTGTGATCGAGTATTCTTCTTTGGGCCGCCGTCCTCTTCCCCGTTGGCGCTACTACTTTGCCGATGGAAGGCAGTGGTGAGCTTGCTCGGGCTTCTCTGGAGGCCAGTAGCCATTGTTTCGGGCATGAGGTAGAAGTACAAGAACTCTAGTAGCTTGACTTTGACGTTTTGTGTTGTTTCCTCGTCCTTGAAGAGGCTCGTGACGGTCAGCAGGCCATCCATGTGCTCGAACGTGCGTGTGTTTTGCGGTGTGGCGAGGAGCGCGGTTACGAGGACGAGCAGGGCCTGGGATTGTATGGCGGGGCAGTTGTACGGATCGAGGAGATCGAGCAAAAGGTTCATGTAGACTTCGCGGCTGAAGATGATGCGGGACGGCGAGTGTAGGAGCAGCAGGCCTTGCAGGTTGGAGAGGGATGAAAGGATGAGCATGTCGTTCTGGCCGTCTGTGCACTGGGTTAGATGGAGCATCATGGAGCCGAGCAATTGCCGTACCTTTGCTGCTTCCCATACCAAGCAACCGCTCGAGGCAGTCGGCTACTCGCGTCGCAACTGAGCACTAGTCAGTACCAACGCAGCATGGCACTGCATCATCTCTGCTCACCATTCCACTCGAAGCCCTCCTGCAGGCGGAAGAACTCTCGAAAGGCCGGGTCCTCGGACAGCTGGCCCAGCTTCTTAGGCGCAGACTCATGCTGTTCGCCGAGGTTGATGGCGGATGCGTTCCGTCGGTGGCCTGGAGTCGATGGCTTCGCTTTTCCCGTGGAGAGACAAATCTGGGCGAGCATGCCCTCGATTTGGCGCAGCCCCTTGCGTATCTTTTGCGTGTCCTTGGACGCGATGTTGTCAAAGGCGAGAGACAGTAGTGCCTCCATCTCAAGTGTTTCTCCGGCGGGCGGACAAAGAAAGCAGGCGGGTCGAGATGGCCTCGTGATTGTCGAGGTGCTGGAAAAGACACGCGGTCTTGGAGCAGTGCAAGAGACGGCAAGGGGCAGCTGAGGTGCATGCAGCTAAGAGAAACAAAATGCGGAGAGGGGAGGTATTTTGAGCGTTGTGGGCCCCGAAATTAGGCGTTATGCCTCCTAGCACTGGCTGTCGATGACATGTCAAACAGGCCGGCGTTGCTGAGGAAACAAGCTCACATGGAGGCTGTCCCGACCTGTGCGCGACGACGGGCTTGGCGGGCCAGCGCCATTGCTCTGGACAACCACGACAGCTTGTCCAATCTTGACATCAAGGCCCTGCCATACTATGTATAATGCTTTCTATCGCCGCCGTCGATGCATGGTCCCCGGCAACAGCTAGGGTCAAAGTGCGCCTGCATTGCACCCGCTACCAACCTAGAAATGATATCTTGGTACACATTCTACTATCTTGCCTCACATTCATTGCCTGTTTGGTCGGCTCGGGTAGATATGCAACAAACCGCCGCAGTTGAGGGGCATAAATGGACGCCTGGGCCGGTACGAATCACAGGCCTCGTCAGTGTATCTGTCCTGTCACGACTGTTCACCGGAGCTTGGCACAGCCACAGCCACGTCTACCTTGTAACTGCAATGCCTCTCCACGTTCAGTACCCCGCTTCGCTTCACCACCTCACCTTTGGTTCCTCATCGATAGTGTGGCTCAGCACCCGGTCTAGATGTCGGGAATGTCTTGTCGGTGACTCTTAACTCGGTGCTTCACGGCATGATAGAGCCTGGTGCGCCACACCGCCTCATGTGAGACACAGCTCTGGTCTTATAAATCTTTCCAACCCTCGTCTGCACTTTGGTACTATCTTTTCATTACCACTTCTGTTTCGTGGAAAGAGCTTGCCTGAACTGGTGGAAAGAATTCTACACTCAACAATCGGGCTACAGCCATGACTAGGCAGATGGTTGCCAGTACGTTGATACGGACATACACTGGAAGAAGTCCTTAATCTAAAATCATCAGATGTCTTCACATTAATACTCTTCCCCTGCGCGCTTTTCAGATTTGTGCTCTTCGCACCTTTTGGTTATTATTCGGCTCAGGCCTCTAACCACAGAAATGTCATCAAGTATCACCTCGAGCTTCGCGACGGACCATTTGATCCTCTCATACAAACTGGCGAGAAGATCGCTGCTAGCTGGGCAAACTTTGCTTTCTATTGGAATTTTGCAATCTGGATCCCTTCATTCTGGTTTCCTCCACCACTCAACCTACCTTTCACGGTTGTCGATATGGTTACCACTGTGTTTCTTTCCAAAGCGACTCACTACCAGACAAGCTATGCTCCACACAGCAAACGTTCATGCACTAGTGCTGCGTACAGCTGGCACAAGCCAGCTGGTGCAAATGAGAGCTTTTTTGAGGCTGCAGCCAGGCTCAATAGCACAGTCACTACTCCCGTCGAGATGTGCAGGAGCTTTGTAGAGGAATGGCAGTACGGAATCGCTGTCTCGTACGTAATTTTCATACTTCTTAGCATGGCAGTGAACTAACATCGAAGCCACTAGTTTCTTCTATGCCCTGATTTCATTACTCAACATCATCGCTTTCTTTGCCGCTCTATCAGCAGCCAGGCTTCAGCACGAGCCTCTTCAGGACGTCGTTTTGGGAATGAGTAAGACCGCGCTCCATCATGCAATGGCGATCCCAAGGGGCATCGCTGCAGTGGTAGCATTTATCCTGTGCTTTTTGCCACAGACGCTTTTTAGGTGTCTACCATTCTCCTTGAAGTCAAATGTTCGACTTGGAAGACAATACGCTTTCAAAGGCAGCATAGGTGTTGAGCAGAAAGCCGAAGTTGGTGTTACAGAGTTGAAGGACATTTACAAAAAGAATAAGAGAAACAGAGAGCCGCGATACCAGGGTGGCGCTGGAAAAGAGTCGCCATTATCGGGCTTCTTGGGCACTTACGACATGTTGATAGCAGTTGTTGAGGAACTCCACTACTCCGATGTTATGAACCTCAGCTGCGTATCGAAAAGTGTGCGCGAGGCGGTTCTTCCCCAACATGATGTCAACCGCAGAATAAAGATTTTCGAGCGCTATTCATGTCCCGGCGCCGGCAAGAAAGGATGCTGGTTATGCGATAAGCAAGTCTGCTCGGTAAGTGACATGCACCTCTTAGGGATCATGCCCTCTCATATCCCGTATCTCACTGAAAGTTCTAGAGCTGCCAACAACTCCCACTTGTCTCCCAAGCTACGCTATCGCACCACCTTCACAACTGCTTACCCTATTGCACTCCATGCTATCGAGTTAGCTTCTCCAACCGTCGCCCACCACCCAGCCAACGACTTCTCGGTCCAGATTGTAACTGCGCACCTCTCACTTCGCACCCCAATATCCTTATGCGCTTTTATTACGGCTCCAATTTGTTCAAGACACGCCAAGCATCATGTGTCAAGATCGCACGCGCAGTATGTAAGGATTGCAACATCTACGACGCCGACCGGTTACTAGAGATGAGAGAAGAGAAGACTAAGATGCAACTGAAAAGAGGTTTGATGCATACCGGGGAGAAGTGGACCACATGTGCGAGGCAAGGGTGTAGGAGGCGTCTAGGTACAGGACCAAGGTGGTGGATATGTGGCATTACAACGTGTGGAAGGGAGTGTAGGAGTATTGTGCATAAGGGGTGGGGAAGAGAGGAGAAGGAGACCAGCGAAGAAATTGGTGCAGAAGCTGTTTGACGCATCACTGACGCATAGCGTCTCCGCTTAAGAATATTACACAATACCAATACTTCTACACGTGTGCGAAACAACGCCTATCTCCACACCCAGCCTACAGCAACGTCTCAACGCCCGCCCCCACCTTCGCAGCCGCCCCAGTAAACCGTGGCACACTCGCACTCGCTGTCTCTGTTGCATTCCTACCACTAATAGTATAAGTCAACCTCGTCGTATTCGCCGAATACAACACGAAGCTAGCCTCCCAATGAATCAACACTCCCGCCCTTTATACTCAAATACGGGGTCTTGGTAGAATATGGTGCCGCGGTACCTTTT
This sequence comes from Ophiosphaerella narmari, assembly GCA_028456235.1. Classification (NCBI taxonomy): domain Eukaryota; kingdom Fungi; phylum Ascomycota; class Dothideomycetes; order Pleosporales; family Phaeosphaeriaceae; genus Ophiosphaerella; species Ophiosphaerella narmari. The sequence goes on from JALNQA010000055.1 coordinate 154,085, forward strand.
ATCAGACGTAGGGTTGTTATCTAGGTGGGAAGTATAGCCAAGATCCGCAGGCACGGCTACGAAATAGCGACACATCTTGAGGCCAGAAAGCGCCGCTCAGAAATGCTGGTAATCTCTACTCGGCCGCGCAGCTCGATTGCGTTGCCATTTCATAGTGCTTGTGAGCTGCCGGTGCCCATACACTTGTAGGCCCCATCTCACTCAGCGATGGGATAACGCAGTTTCCCTTTGCCCTTTGACAAATACCGCTGTCTCAGTTCGCCAGCGGGAAGGCTCTCGGAATGGAGTATGTCTTTAATGATGACGTCCATCAACTCTTTCGGAAGCCGGCCTATCCTAGACATAGCCACGGTCCTCCAAATCTCATAGAGCCTAACACTCTGTTCAAGAAAAAGAATACTCCGTTTAAAATATCGCGCAGTGAATATCTCGCAATCAAACACATCTTCCGAGTACTTTCTATGCTCCTGCTGCTCCAGCTTAGCCCAATCTTGAAGTTTCTCCCGCGCACTCGACAACACGAATCTAATGGGCTCAGTAGCTTTATCCCACAGCTTATTTGTCCTTTCGTCGTCCCATTGATCCAGGCAGATCCGAAGCAGCGCCTCGTCCAATACCCAGTACATGCTCTCCCGCTGGCTAATCAAAAAGCGCTCAAAACGAAACTTTTTTGCGCGCAGGATCTTGACGCTGTATTCGACGATTAAACCTGCTACTCCGCCCCACCGCCACGGGGCCTGTTTGACGGTTATTTTGATGACATCTTCTACTATTGCGATGAAGGTCTTCGTACGGTAGAACAACATGCAATAGATCTGCGGCACGGCAGAGTGGCCTTCGAGGTCAAAACTCGCCTGAGCATTCATGATTGTGGTTTCTTTGGAAAGCTCCTATTCGTTTTGTTGGCGGCGGCGGCGGCGGACTTCTTCGTCGTAACAGGCGTCCACCCCATCTTCGGAGGGCGGCGGCTTGTCTAAAGGCCAGACTATGCGAGATAATGCCCATTCCCCTGGGTAAGGCGCGAGATCATGGTTCAGTGTAATGCTGGAAATTGAAAATTTCATTTGATTTGGGCTACGAGGGATGGTGGTGGAGACGATGGTTGGGCTTGGAGGGTTGCCTGAATGGTGCAGGTTTCCTCCGACTTCGCATGTGGGGGGCCTTCCCACAGGTAAGCAATGACATAGATATATGCCGACTTAAACAGATTTGGATACGTTTACCGAACTGTAGTGGTGCATTGGTGCAATGTCTATTGTTTTTGCTGAAGAAATGGTTCGCCTGACCTTGATCATCTGGTCATATCCGGACAAATCTCACACCGGCGTTAAGATTAGAAGGATTGGTGTATGAAATCTGACAAGGACTTGCGAAAATAGATTGATTACGTTATTCTAGAAGACTAGAGAATAAGATGATTACAAAGCACATCATGAGTGAGGATGGCTTTCTGCACCCTAGACGAGCAGGCGACACTGCTAGTAACCAGTCTATTGGTATGGCCAGGGCACGGCATATGTTTTCATAGCTTTCTCAGCAGATATCTATTTATGTGAATATGTATGATCCTTATAAAAGCTGTTCTAGCAAATACAGTGCCCAAGTGCTGTAGAGTTTCAGTTGGCTAAATGTCGTTATTTACTACGATCTACGTTCTGGAAATCCCTGTCCTAATTTTGGGGCCAATAGCACATGATGGAGTGATACACACGGCTCCACTTCGTCGAATAGGGTCTAATGACTCGAATGATCAAGCTTGACGGCAAGTGCGCTAATTTGACCGGGTCGGGGGAAGTGGGGTACATGTGGTACAACAAGTGTACCTACTTATACCCGCCGTGGCGCAACTCGCCACTACTCCACGACTTGGGGTAAAAACTTATACAACCATCTTTTGCAATTCTCACCCAAGATGCCGCTGTCTGACGAAGTGATCGCGAACTTGAAGAAGACTGTCGACGGTGCATGTGCCGACCCAAAATCTGACATCCCAGGAACCAGCATCGCGGTTGTGGGCAAAGATGGTAAAGATATCTTTACACACTCAGCGGGCAAGAAAGAAACTGGCAGCTCGGAGAGCATGACTCCCAATAACGTATTCTGGATTGCATCGTGCACCAAGATGATAACAGGAATCGCAGCTATGCAACTGGTAGAGCAAGGTGCGCTGCACCTGGACGATGGAGATGAGACTGAGAACATAGTTCCGGAGTTGAAAGGTTTGAAAGTATTGCAGAAAGACGGGACGCTGGTAGAAAAGAACAAGAAGACTACGTTGAGGATGTTGCTCTCACACACTGGTAAGAGCAACCATATGACGCAGTGATCGGAATTATACGCTTACCTATCAATAGATGGTGGCGCCTACATCTTCTTCAACGAAGAGCTTCGTGATTATGTTATATCGACTAAAATAGACGTGCCTCGGGGAGAAATGGAAGACATTCTCACACCTCTGGTTCATCAGCCAGGCGAAGGCTGGGAGTATGGTGTAGGCGTCGACTTCGCAGGCCTAGTTGTTGAGCGTGTATCTAAGCTCTCACTCAACGACTATTGCCACAAGAATATCTTTGGGCCTTTGGGATTGAAGAACATCTCCTGGTTTCCGACTGCCGAGATGAAGAAGAACCTAGCGGGCATGCATCAAAGACATTCTGATGGGTCGTTAACCAACCGTGACCATATAATGCTCAAGCCACTGGAAGTTGACAGTTCAGGCGTGAAGGACGTCTTCAACAGCGGGGGCGGAGGCGCTTTCTCAACCGCGTCTGACTATGCTCGTAAGTTGTTTCATTCCAAAACCTCATGAGTTTCGCTAAAAAAAAATCCAGAAATCATCTCGACTTTGCTCAATGACGGGACTTCCCCAACAACAGATGCACAGATTCTTAAAAAGGAAACTGTAGACTTGATGTTCACGAATCAGATCAAGGAATTTCCAAACTTTGCTCGACAAGGCATCCCTGCTGCAATTCCAGAGCTGACAAACCCCATCCCTGAGTTATATCCTGTAGAAGGGAACCCTCCACAGGGTTGGGGCCTGACTTTCATGCTGACTAACGGGGGTCCAACCGGAAGGTCGAAGTCGACAGCAACATGGGCAGGTTTGGCGAATTGCTGGTGGTGGTGTGACCGTGAAAAGGGAGTTGGCGGTATCGTTTGCTGTCAGATTCTTCCATTCGCTGATCCAAAGGTACTGGGACTCTGGTTCGATATTGAGACACAAATTTACCAGGCTCTGGGAGCTTAGTATAGGTTATTTTAATACAACGCGAGGTCTTACAGGAACTCCTTGTCGATCGTAGGCTAACAGCGATCCGGTTTACAAGACCTGTTGTTCAAGGAAGGTAGCCATCATGCTTGGTCGTGTAGCTGAACAACACTCTGTTTCGATGGACTATTCACATGCAATACTCGGTGTATTTTCGCTGCTATGGCGTAAGTAATAAACGCATGGAGTCTGTGCAACATGCGGATTTACGCCCGAAGGACAGTAGACAAGCGTGAACTCTCGAGCCTGATGACACCGGAAGGGTAATTCCCCCTCGACTTGCAGGAAAATGTGTCTGATAGATAGCTTGGCTGAAAGGTCAATAGGGCCGTTTGGCTTTACTCGCATACTGAAGCCGCCGCGAAGTGCAAATGTCCGTGTTCGAGCGTCTAGAAAGCGGTGTGTAGTATTAGTGTAGCTAGAGGGGGCAGTATCTGTGAGGTGGTGAATAGGCAAGTGACAGATGTGTGAGGGTCAGGGATGATCATACTAGTCGAATAATAGCCATTGAGAGTACTTAAATCCTCTTCAAGAGATGCTCAAACCTTGACATTCCATGTTGGACCGCTGGGCTCCCAGGACATGCGTAACCGTCCCCGCATTTCCCCTTTAGGAATGTGGAGCTAGCCCTGTGCGAAGCCACGCGCGGGGTGTGCATATCAGCAGCAACCACCGCTTGTTTCATCGTGCAATCTCTCTTACTTTTTCCTCTTTTCGCCTTAGAATCCGGGTCGCAGTCATGAATTTCGTAGATGTTCAGCCAAAGTCGTTCCTGGATTATGCATGGACGTCACCTTCTCCAACCGTGATGACCACGACCAAGTCGTCTAAGACGAGTCGGAAGCAAAATAGATGTTGTGACCAGTGTCGGAAAGGGAAGAGAGCCTGTGACGCCGCAATTCTGGAAGATGCACTGTTAGACGACAACAGCGTGGGAGGGAGCCCATCGTCGTTTCATTACAGTGGTGAGCCGTATCCGCCCCGCAAGCACGATTTGGAGCTGACTGCCCAGATGTTTTCGGCCCTTTAGCGCCGTGTGGCAATTGCACAAAGACCAAGAAAGTTTGTACCTTTGAGTGGCTCCGCTCGCAACGTGTATCTCAATCAACGCAACCGCCAGTAACTTCAGTGCCAACACCAAAACGACGTCGAACCAGCTCAAACAAGACGTCAAGCCAGGACGATGACGATCCAAAAACCCAAAGAGCGGGCTCCACCAATCAGTCTGGTGCAATTAATGAAGGAGACTCTATTCGACGTGCTCCTCCTCTGGACCTGACGGTTACGTTCGCAGATTTTCCAGGCCACATGTATGGGGCTTTCAATATGGAGCCGTCTTCTGTAGCAGTTGCCAAAACGGAGTCTCCCATGTCATTAGACATGATATCGAAAAACTCTGCGACACATTTGGATGATATACTCGATTTTGACCAACCCCTACAAGATCAGGACTCGAACATAAGCTCATCGCTAGAAACGCATTCCGAAAGACGAGGATATGTGACAGAAGACGACAGTCCTTCTGCATTTTCCGCCAAAGCCATGAGCGATGGCTCCACAAACACGGATAGGGCGGTAATGCGCATCAGCCGAAAGAGACGTCGACGCGGCTCATCAAGCTCGAATTCAAATGGTGCGCTTCCTTGCCCTGCAGTGTCCTTTACCAGCGACCTTACTTTATCAACAAATAACGCATTTCTGACCGAAGGCTTGCTGAGGATTTATCATAACAGTTTCGAAAATGCGCTCTCTTGCTGGGTTACCGAAAGAACCTGCCCATATAGCGCGAGTGCTAACGTCTCACTAATCAACGAGGCTCGTCCTGACTGGAACCGTATTTACCACCGTGTCTTTCGCCTCGACAGACTCGCAGCAAACATAAGAGGGAGACAGCTCACTTTCACAGAAGACCAAGCAGCATCGAAAGCTCTGAATTTTGCAATATTCTCATTTTCAACACAATGGGCACAGTCCAGCCAAAGAAGCAATGCTAGGTATCCGTTCGATGGTGCTGACTCGGACGATGCTAGTAGCATAGTTAACGCTGACACCGAAAGGCCGACACAAGTGAGCCCCGAGTTCGATCGTTCGTTACAAATCAACGCCTGGCACGAGGCTCAAAGTGCCTTGCAAAGAGCTGGGGAGATCGAGTCGTTTCGGATCGTTCTTGCACAGATTGTATTTGCTTTGACCCAAAAGCCGACAGAAAACTCTTTAACAGAAAAGGAAGTAGGAACAAAATGCACCGAAATGAAAGATAATACAGACCGTGAGCCAGACGATGCAGACCAGGATGTAAATGAATGCGAGGATTTACTTTCGAAGCTTAACCTTGCGATTGACGCCGATGGCCCCCCAACTCACCTTGAACAAGGCCTCCGCTTGATTCACTCATTACGGTCACGCATGACAATATGTAATGAAAGGTCTCGCGTTAAATCTGGGGCTTTGCGTCTTGGGAAACAATATCGCTCTTCAACCGGGCGCTTGGATGATTCAGATCGAGCAGCGGTCGATTTACTCTTCTGGTTAGGTGTTATGCTTGACACCTTGTCGTCAGCAATGCATAAAAGACCTCTCGTGGTTTCGGATGAGGATTCAGATATATACCCAAATAGGTCCGAACAGGGAGCGACGTCAAACGGTAATGGTCAATCTGTGATATCAACAGACAAGGAGCCTGGTCTATGGGATGGCTACCTATTTGCTCGTCAGAATATCCAACTACAAAATGGTCCAATTCGATGGCCTTGTTCGTTCGACCAGGCCGCTACCCTGCTCTGCGATGCGGCCCCAGTCAAGGTATTGCTCTTCAGGAAAATCACAAGAATCCAGACTCTGATTACAAGGAATGCCCGCGGCGCCAAGGTTGAGGCGTCTTTGACCGAAGCCCTGGATGTTTGTGGACATTGGACAAGGTTGTATGCCCCATTTATCCAAGATTGTATTCAATACCACGAGCATCTGCATCCGCGCATCCAGTCATGGTACACCTGTCTGGCCGGCCACTGGCATCTTGCAACACTTCTGCTAGCAGACCTAATCGAAATCGTGGACGAGTCTGAGGTATATGGTTTAGAACAAGATCGTGACCAGCGCTCGACCACCAACTTTTTGGCACATTTTAGAGAGAACAACTGTCGGGTCGTTTCAGATATGGCACGATGTGCATGCCCGAGAGATGGCTCATCGTTCTCGCAATCGCAGGAATTTCACTTTGCGCTGAACCAAGGATCGCTTATGACTGAGCCCTGGACGGTCGTACTAATCCGCTTGTTCGCTAAAGCTGGCCTCATACTACTGGAGTCTGATGCAATGCTCCCGCCACGAACTATAGATGAAAGTAGCGATGACTTCCAACGGGCTGACGATTGCGTTCGGGCATTATGGTACCTCGGCAGAAAATCTGATATGGCCCTTTCCGCGGCAAAGATACTAGGGAACGCCTTAAAAGAACGGCGTAAAGGCGTACAGGAAAAAGTTAATGACATGAGTTCTTTCCTCGAAACTGATCTTTGGCATGGATTCGAAGACCTTGAGGGGGTGTTTGATCTGGACTGCGAGGTGTAAACTGATAGTATGACTATTAAATTTTGGTTACCATCTTTTCGTTGTCAACTCCAAGTGCTCTTACGGAGCGCTGGACTACTTTCCATACTTTAAAGCTAGCTCGGGAGCGCATTCGCAGGTCGAATCTAGTACATGGCATAGAATGTTGCACGCCATTCCTCGAGTCGCTTTCGCGCCTGCTTGAGCAAGGGCAAAGTCGATACGGAACGGTTTCTCATCGTCTTCTAGCGTACCGTACCAGCGAAGAACTGTCTGTAATGAATACTATGAAGATGCACAATGTCTGCTTGCGAGCAAGCGATGCAGGCTCACATGTCATGAATGTCTAATCATTATGTAACATTCGCAATGCGAGTGCTGCATGCGCGTGATACATCTAGTCTGATGCCACTCTGCTTACGAATTGGAGGACTATAACCACCAAGGCCTCAGTGGCGTCTCGGTGGATGAATGAATAGAGTCTTTCTATTAAACAGGGCGGGATGGTAATGATATAATGAGAGACTGAGCTAGGAAGAGACGATTATTTGCCTGCTAGAGCATCCGCTCGTAAACCAGTGTCCCCATCTTATTTCACCTTCATAGCCTCACATCAACATCAAAAATTCATTTTTCTACGGTAGTTCCAGGTCACTCGTACCCAGGCTTTATAGAGACTGATTATCATTGGCTGCGTGGGTGTTACTAAATTGTCGTTAATTATTCAAGTAATGTTAGCTTTGATCGATCTCTACAATTACTTCAGCGAGTCGCTATATTATCGGGTTAAAATTGCCAATTAAAGTTTACGGTAACGGCCTTTAAAGTACTCCGTAAAGCATGCAGGCTTTCTCGAATTCTCACCTGACACAGTCAATTTGAATCAAGAGAGAGAGAAAGGGTGTGTGTGTTGATTTATCGTCGTGTAGCCTGGAGAGATGCCTCGATAACTTAGCCTCCCTTAGGGCATATTGCATCTAATGGTGGAGTAGAAACCTCACAATTTTGATCTGATCGAGACTGCCAAGCTAATCACACTGAAGTGTTCGTGAAGCCGTGTAAATAATTAGTACATTGCATGCGATATCATTTACTGTGTGGTTGCAAGAAGGCGTATGGGGCGTTTCCACCCTACCCATGCAATTACTCTCTAGGTTACTCGGGGTAGTTGTATATTACCAATGATGCGTCAATTAACCTTCTCTCACAGCGTGTAACTGTTGGCTGCTGGTAGCTCCGCCATTACTCTATTAAACACAACTCGATTACTTTCTTTCTCAACTCACATCCACGCTTTTAACATCCCGTTCCGCACTCATGGACACTTCAAGAGAGCCTCTCAACACCGGCGTATACCAAGACTTTGTGGACGGAATCCTCGAGGGGGCTTTGACACCTATTTCCGCCCCGACTGAGCCAACCTGCCCCATATGCACGCAACCTTACGGTCAACCTGGGCCAGGAATAACGAAGCCGCTGGACTTCCTCAACCAACTGCCCCACCCGGTTCGTCTATCATTCGTCCAGGACGTCATCGAGCCCGTGATCACGCCATGCGGACACAGCTTCTGCACCATGTGTATCTGCATCTGGCTCAAGGAGAACGCCCTAGCAACGTGTCCCCTGTGCCGCCTGTCCATCATGCTGCCTCGCTTCTGGCGTGAAACACACCACCCTATTTTCCCTGACGACGAAATTTCGCGTATCTTGAAGCTCTCTACCCGCGAGATTCTTACCACGGACAAGCGCATGCCGTTCATTTGGTCTCCCAACCTCATGCTTTATGACCTTACGCGCCTGATGATCTTGGTTGCTCGTCGCTTTACTCCGGAAGAAGATGAACCGCTCGTGTCGTTGGAGCTGCACGCCCCTATGATACATGGTCTGCCAAATAAGTGGGAATTTGATCCCTCTTATTTCAAGCAGCTAGTGTCTAAATCGAAATCATCGTTTGCTAGCCACCCAGATGTCCATCTGCTGTTCGATAAGCTTTGTGAAGTCATCAAGGGCTTCGATGCCATGTATTCACCTGAGGAGGGCGAGTGCGACAACTGGCTTTATGAGACGAACATGCTCTATGAAATGATGAGAATACGCCTGCCGGAGACCAATGGTGGTGTTAGAAAAACCAAGTGGTGGGCTTATGTGTGGTGCGTGATCAAGGGAATGCTGGTGTGGCAGGGTTATTGTGAGCGTGTCAACGCGATTATTGGAGCTGGCATTCGACGAACTCGATTCGCTTCACGCGGAGGACGAGCACCACGATTACGAACATACTACCTTCATCCGCGGGCGTAAAAGCTGCCAAGAAGTGCAAAGCTTCGGGTGAAGTGAGATGTGATGCTTAGGGACTTAGGCCTACCAGCTGGCAAGTTTTTCCAGTCTCTCGATGATGAAAGGCCTCATACATTAGTTAGTTGAGTTCAACAATCTGCTTCTTTCTAGCATAGATATTTGACCAAGTCATTGTGTGATCATCTTGAGGTTTTTCATGCTGTAAGGGTATAGCTACTACGTTGGTATGTAACTTTTTTTTGGGAGGTCATCTTCTCGTATTGACTACCTTTTCAGCAGGTGTTGACTCTACAACATAAGAATAGCCCAATTTCGTGACTTGAAAAGCATAAGGTCTTCCAGACGTCGTAAATCATGCAGTGCCCTTAACCAACATCTAAGAATAGGTCATATATGTCGCTGAATGAGTGTTGGCTGAACTTTCTCTGTGGTTGCTGCAGGTAACAAAGACGTGGAAGCCTCGCTCATCTCGCGAATTCTTTTTATCAAATTACTGTCATCACATTAGCTTTACTCGCCTTCCATATTGCGGGTAAAACATGCCTAACGGGCAAATGCAACTTGTCCTGTTCTCTCCAAAGAATACCTACAACTTTTTCTCTTCCCTTTGCATGATCTTCGAGGTGCTCAGTAATTAATTGTCTGCCAAGAATTTTATGGCAGCCGTAAATACGTTGTGAGCATCCGTCAAAGTTGCATATCCAGGAGTTTCGCGGGCCATTGGCTTCGTAAGTTGGTAGAGGAGTTGAGACTAATGAAGGCGCTACAACCGCCAAGGGTGAATTGTCAGTTGCTCGGTATTGCAGTGGTAATGGAGGTGTAGTGCCATTGAAGGATGCCGCTTCCGCTCCGTCATCCTCAGAATCTGCTGTGGTGAGTGGTGTGTCGGGTGTGAGAGATGTGCTTGCTGCGCGCTTCCGACGAAGATTATCTTCTTCGTCTGCGTCGCCTTCGTCAAGCTGCCGCTTCTCGCGCCCTGCCGAGAGCGCTTGTGTTGGCGTATCAATGTCTATCTCATCTCCACTATCGGTTGCTTGCTCGGTTGTCCCTTCCTCCGACTCGCTTTCTGAAGTTGCCAAGTGTGGGAAAGGAGCTTTCCCCTTACCACCCTTTCTTGGTCCACGCTCGATGCTTTTGCCATTATTCTTACCTGAATATTTCCCACTCGTTGGCCGTAGAACAGAAAATCGACCTCGCTTCCGTCTGCCAGGTGGTCGCCGCACAGGCGTTATCAACACGTCTTCATCTTCATCCGATGTGTTGGATGATTTGTTCTCCTCATCCTTGAGATTAGCGTGGTTTTTCCGCGGTCTTAATTCCACGCCCTCAGCTCGTCTTTGTTCCACAGCTGATAGGTTATGTCCAGCTACTAACTCTCGGTATATCGGTTCGTCGGCGAAGAAACGTGTGGTCTTACGTCGCGGATGGTCCATCATATGACAAAGATTTTTTGCATGCACCAGCAGCACGTTATGCGCCGTTTCTAGCTCTTCAATCTCATACCGCTTCACGATCAACTGGGCAATCCGATCGAGTGTGATTTGATTGCGTCCTGCTGGTAAAATATGTTGGTTCACAGCCTTTTGCATCAACTCGAACAATGCGGCTGCCTCCCACCAGTTGTCATCTTTCCTTGGTGGCGCTGCAGACTTTTGCGCTGTAGCCTTCCCACGCCCTGACGTTGCTTTGGATGCAGTTGGATGCGATGTGTTTGTTTGTGGCCGTCTTTCTGGTTGTACTTCGGTGTGCCGACCTTCTACTCGGGCTTTACAAGAATCAAAATCTTTCTATCGGAGCAATTAGTGCAGTTCAAGAGACGGGGGAGCTTGGCGTACAGGATACAGCCGTCTGAAATACTGGTATAGCGAAGTATTACTCCAAGCTATACCTTGGGCTCGTATCAGGAAACACATGATCAGAAAGATGTGATGTTTATGGAATATAGCTTTCGCAGCTTCGGAGTCGTTGCAGGAGAATCTTTCATCTTCTGCATACTATTTTGCATCAGTACTCTCATGTCTTCTGTGCACTAGCACCCAGGTTCCAACTCACCTCTTGGAACATCAACTGAGGGCTTGGCCCTCCACTCTTCTTGCGATTTTCGCTATATATGTCGGTGACAAAATAGAGCAGTTCAACAGCCTGGACCATGTCCTGATAAATCTCATTATAATGTGGTGCCGGCCGGATTTCGAACCACCCAGCCTTGCCCTGGGCCCAGATCGCAAAGTCACCGTCAGTCATTTCGCCGTATGAAAAGCGCATGACATTTCGAAGCTCGATATCTGTTGATTTGTATGATTTCTTGAGCACTATAGGCGCGTTAGCAAGGCATCAAGGGGTCGTGTATCGCCTCGACTCCTGCACGACTCAAGGCGGGCGCCTGTGTATGACGTACAGCACTTGGACAATCCGCGACCTGGCACCTCCAGCCGCCCTTTCACTCTGACCGGCGTGTCTACATATGCGGCCAGCAGATTTGCTGGCTCTCCATTGCTTTCATAGACCACTTGGGCATTGCTCAGCGTGAAAATGGCCCAGTCGTCAGAGTTGGTTATGGAGGGATCGACGGGCTTCAGGACTTCTTCTTCGGGAGTCGGCATTGTATTACTTGGTGTAGGGCGTATTGCATGGTCTGAAAAGGCGAAAAGAGATCCAGAAGCAACGGGCCGTGATTTTGAAGGGAACTGCGGCTCTCGTCGCGTCTATTGGATTGTTTGGAGGCACAGCGCGTGTGAGTGGTGATTGGTGGGGGGACTTATCGATAGCTAACGGCTTTCAGTCCCATGCCATGACCAGGCTAGACCACAAAACAAGGTACCCGTAGGCCCAAAACCTCATATTCAGAGTCATACTGCTGATGAACATGTACTTCTATGAAACCTCTAGTAAACCCTCTTGATGCCTCGTGAGACAGCTTTCGCTGTCGTTACCGTTAATCAATATGTACTGACACCTCTCCTAACAACGCTGCCTGCTTACCAACTAATTATAGGAACGCGAGCAGACGCAATGGAAAGCCAGCCTCATGTGAGCCATGCAGAATAAACAAGACGAGATGTGACCATGGCATGCCCAAGTGCGACCGATGCAAGCAAAGAGGCATCGAAGAACGCTGTTTCTACCACCCTGCACCACTTACCAAGCCTCGAAACATCAATGAGGGCGCGGGCACGGGAGAATCTCGGCCGCTGAAGAGAAAGTAGGACTATTGTAAAGCTTCTTCTTGACACAAATTGATAAATGTAGACGACCATCCAAACAGACCACATCTGACCCATCGTTTACCACTACTTCGCCAAATGACAAGCTCGCTGACGCAGTCGCCGCTGACGTTTATCATCCCGGATTCATGGGGCCTGGCTCCTATGCCGTCCTTTTACCGGAAGACGAAGAGTCGCGACTTCCCCGGGAACGCGAGATTTCTGTCGCTTCCGAGAGATCGGATTGGGAATTAACCCACCAGCATCCGCTCACAAAGTCCATGCGCTATCAAATGGCCAGTGATGTTCTCAGTACTCTGCGTCACTATAATATAATCAAAGAACTGGTCTTGTGGTACAATGCAAGTAATGAAGCAGGAGTCATACCTGCCCAGCTGGAGGTGGATGCAATGAATGCTATCGAGTCCATCGTCGACAAACACAGTCTTCGGAGTTCTTCTCCAAGCCCACAACTAATCGCACAGGTGCTAGAGAGTACAGGCCGGCCTTTCACAATGGCCCAAACCTTGGAGGCCCGCGACTTGCACATACTTTGCTCAGGGGAGAATTTGCGCTTCGAAACCATTGGCCTTCTCCTAGCTACCGCAGGAAGGTCGCTGACCTTCAATTTTGCTCCCGATTTGTTCAACGACCCAGCAAAACGTGGCCTACGTTCACAGTTTGTGGACGAGTTGCTTCGCTCAAGCACCACATGTATCTTCCTTTGTACCATGCTAGCTACTGTGAACGATATCACAATATGGATGTTCTATGAAAACTACCTTTTTACTACCATGATGTGCGGTTACGCTGGTATGTCGAAGTTTCACCAGAAAACCAGAACCCATCCTAATCTCGCAAATCATAGGCCCACCTTCTTGGAGACGTATAGGAGAGCTATCAACGCAGATATATGCCCTTGGAATCCACAAGGAATCCACAAACACGAATATACCTGCATGGCTAAAAGAGTCGCGTCGAAGAATCTTCTGCTCATCTTATAACCAGGACAAGTCCATCTCAACATTCCTTGGCCGTCCCATACGGATAAGCAAGAGGCACACTGACATCAGTCTGCCACTTGATCTTTCAGACGAAGAAACTGTTGCCGAGAGGTCGGTGTTGGACCAAGCAATTAACGCCTTGGATAAAGATGGATGGAATACGAAGGGAAGATGGTTAAGAGCGTCATGGATTGTAAGCACAACCTACCAACATCACACCAATAATATAATAATACTTTCCAGCGCCTGCGCTACACCTCACTCCAGTTCCGAGAAGAAGTCCTCGAATTCTCCCTCTTCAAACTCGACGAAACCGCCCGCCAACAATTACTGTGCGTCCCTTCACCACCCCTGGTTCTACCTGCTAACACACCCTCATAGCGACATATCCCAGCGCATCCGCTCATCCTGGGACTCCCTCCCCTCGCACCTCCGCTACTGGAAATCTTGCTGGGACGAAGGCATCCCCTCGACCGTCTGCCTCATGCTTGTAGTCGTGCACCTTACCCACTGGTCCGTCCCTACAACCCCACCTCCCATTCAGCCCTAACTCCCCAGGTACAACGAATTCATGATCCAAAAGCTCCTCGACGCCCAGCCCCTAACCTCCAACGTCCCACTCCTCCGCGTAAGTATAGACCTCCTCGCAAACGTCCTCACCCTCGGCACCATCCGCGACCGCTCCTACGACGTCCATCGCGACCTGCTCCACTGCATCCTCCTCTTCGGCGTCCCCGCCGCATCCGTCCTCGCCACCGCGCTCCGCAACCAACACGCCTCCGCCACCCCGTTCCCCCAAGATATCTCCCGCTCCGAGATCGTGCGCATGCTGTCCGTCCTGATTTCCCACCTCGATGCCGCGGCGCATGTCGAGAATAGCGGGGCCCGCCAGGGCGAGGCGAATTACAATCTATGTCGCAAGGCAAGTCGCATTTTCACGCGGGTCATTGACGCGGTGTTGGATGCGCGTGCAAGCGAAGTTACGCCGAGTGGGGACGTGTTTGTGGACTTTGAGTTTGATGGGTTTGATGGGTTTTCAGGGCCGGGGCTAGATGGGTTTGCGGGCATGGAGTTTGCGGGGTTGGGGCCGTTGGGATTGAGTGGGGGCGCGGGGGTGAATGGCGGGAATTGTGCAGCGGATGGGATTGATTGGGGGGCGATTGGGCAGTGGAGTCTGTGATGGGATGGTGAGATTTCGTACTTTTGAAGACTGGAAGGTAGTGGAGAGTAATGTTAATTGGATCTCTAGTAGACACAACACGCAAGCTGCACAAGAGACTAGGTGACCGTTTTATAATCGCCATATTGACTTCAAAATGGCATCAATATTCACAAACTTCTGCAGGTTCCATATCAAAGGGAGAAGAGGAATGTTTGGTCAACATTTCCTGTGTTTTTTGTTTGTGTTATCTGGTTCCTGGGAGTGTAACCGCCTCTTCAAATCACCCACCTCACACCTCTGTTCACACCCAATCCACTCTCTCGTCATATCGCCCCATTGCTCCCCTGTTGTCGGTACCTCGCCATATTGCTCAGAATCCTGCCTTATTTCAATGTTATTTTCGTTGCCAATATTCGGAGGTTCTTCCAAGGTCGGACTGACAACCTGGCACTTGGATCCAGAATGTTGCTTGTGCCATTTAGAGTGAGAACACAGCATTTGAGATGGAGAAGTACGTAGGTAGGACTCAGGGTAGCTGATATCTTTCGTGTGTATCATTCTAGGAACGTAGAGGCTGGACGAGACGTTGGGCTGTGGTGATGCTGAGCGGGGGAGAGCGGTTATGCGGCGGTCATGGAATTGTTGAGCCTCTGTTGCGAATTGGGCTGCCTTGATGGAGATGTTGATCTTTGGTCAAGAACAAGGCTTAAGGTGGCCACCATGGTCAAGTGAAATGGTCAACCAGCTGGTGTGAGATATACCTTAGATTCAAGGTGTTAGGATGCACAACGGCGGTATGCAACATATCTAGAGGAATACAGGCTGATCCAAAGGAGATTAGCTAGAAGGTGACTCTGATAACTTCTTTGTCGGCTTATTCCGGATTAGAGGTCAAGGTAACATGACCACGTGGAACAAGGAGCCGACGCGTTGAAGAATGTCAAAAGAAATGCGAACAGGAATATTGAACACGGTGCATTGTTCGCATCTAGACGCTAATCGTTTTGAAAACATTGAACCCTGAGCCTCCAGTGGCCATGACTGTTCCTGGTATTTGCGGGTGCCAATGGGCTTCTTTGATCTGGTCCATGTAATGCACGAACAGCAACTGTGGCGGCACGTCTTGAACACCTGCAGTGTCTCTGCTCTCTTCGTCATCGAGCTCAACGGCCAGATCCCACAATGTGAGGGTATTGTCGCCAGCGCAAACAAGCACAATGCTGTCGTCTGTTGGATGCCACTCAACGGATGTAATTTGCTCTTTGTGGAAGGTATACGATGCAACGGGCGAGGGTTTGACGTCGCTCGCCATAGACGTTGAGGGCTTCCATTGTCGCAAATCCCAGACGGCCCATTCGCCATCGTCGGCGCCTGAGGCTAGAAGATGCGCAGTCTGATGTGACCAACTCAGCACATTTACATCCGTCTTGGAGACTTTAACGCTGACTGCCGCTTTGCGCGACTTTGACCGTGCGTCCCAGATTTTAACTGTGCCGTCGTTCGATGCTGAAGCGAAAACGTGCTTTTCGGTTGGTGACCACTGCAGCTCCTCAACTGTGCCTTTGTGGCCGGTAAAAGGAGTGGTATCGGTAACGAAGCCTCCACCCTGTGTTCGGGTGGTAGTGTAAATATTACCCGCAATATCGCCAGTCAGCAGCTTGCCCTCAGGCATTAGCGGTGACCAGTCTAGGGCATAGCCCTCGTTGGTTTTGTGTGCGCGGATTGTGCAGACGGGCTTGTTCTGTGAGGGGGAGATGGTGGTGCCGGGTGTATCGAAGGCAGTGAGATGAGGGGTGACGTCGTGGATGAGTACCTGGCCTGACTCAGTCATGGCGGCGGCAAGGGTGATTGGGGGCTTGGCAGATGTGCTCTGGGGTGTTTGGTGGACTCGTATCCGATTTGTGCAGCTCGTCAGGGGAATTGATTTTGTTTCGAGAATCGGGTCTGAGGCCTCGTCGTCTGAGTCTTCGTCTTGCTCTTCGTCATCCTTCTCCATGCGCGACAGGCTGCTCATCTTCATAACCACGATCTGGTTCTCCTTGTCCCGCCCTCTTGCGGCCTGTGTGCCTGCAACGCCATATACGGTAGCGGGGTATGTCTTGCGGTCTGAGCCTAGATTGTCTGGTATGATGTCGCAAGAGAGACACGGCCAGGGCGCCTCGAGGGTGTGCAGCATCTCGTAGGTCGACAGATCCGGATTGAGCGTCTCGCCGGGCGAGAGTTTGTGCCGTCCGGGTATGAAGGTGTCTTGGTCGACGTCCATGCCATCTTGCTGGTGTCAGTGCGTGCACATGCGCCCATAAATTCGGCATCAACACATACTCTCGCGCTCCTCGGCTTCGCGCTCCTCGTCCGGCCGCCCATCGACGCCGGCCTCGAGGATCTCGTCTTCGCTCTCGAACTCGTCCTCGAACTCGTCCTCGAAGTCGCCCACCTCGTCGTGGTCGAGTTCCATGGGGCGGTCTCCATTTTTAATCGCCTCATGCTCCTCCTCTGCATCGGCGCGGCGCTTTGCCATGGTTTCTCGACTGTGGCCTGCTGCGTGGGCGGCGGTGCAAAAGCGAGTCTTCGCCGCGGGGAAATTTCTGGTGGTTGAACTTTTTGAACCCATCGCCTAACGATGACCGAAGGCCACCCACTTAGCGCCGGCGCACTGTCCAGCCTCTCGTGGTACCAGCTGGTAAATGCTTCTCCAATTGCAGCGCCGGTACGCCAAAAGGTCAACAGGACAGCTCGTGATCCCCAATCGCTGCCCTCTTGCGCCTTTCTTGGGCTGTTGTATGCCCCCCTTGAACGCGTCAAGCCTCTCCCTGTCTCCCCCCATTTTCGCACTGCACGTCTCGACGCGTGCGCCTACTCCGGCTGCGGCGGGGCTGTTTCGCAGTGCGTCGACCGGCATCTGCCACTCTCCTATTCGCCCAGCGCTGGGATCCCAGAACGCCCGAGTCAAGCGCATACACAAACATTGATCTTTGCAATTCTTCGCCATGGATATCCAGCCGCCGGACCACATGGCCATGGACCCGCCTATGATGCACGACCAGCCGCAACACCAGGAACAGCAGCCTTTTGCCGCGGGCATGCAACCACCCGAGCCGACGCCTGTTGAGGGACACGAGGCACCGAAGCACATGGACCAGCCTATCGAGCAGCCTGTAGACCGGCCCGTGGAGCAGCCTATGGATGTTGATGACAGCATGAACACAACCATCACCGCCTCGACCGCCGGGCCCCTACCCGACCTCCTCTCCAGCAACCACAACGCCTATCAGCCTAGCAACAACCCCTACTACCAACACAGCAACAGCGCCTACCAGCCAAGCAACAACCCCTACCAGCAAAACAACAACCCCTATGCGCAAAACAACAGCGCCTACACTCCACCGACAAACTCGCACACGCCACCAACGAACTCATATACTCCCGAGCTGCGGCCCTCGACCTCTTACTCCGACACTGCCTACCAGTACACCACCCACAACGGCTCACGCTTCAACACGCCCTCAGACGCCGACACACCCCCGCGGCCCGCCTACTATGACGGAGGCAAGGAGACACACATGGGCCAGTCCCACTCACGGCCGAACTCGCAGATGGGACGTTATCCAACTTCGGAAGGTGGCGCAAGGTCGAATTCGTACCAGGACCAGGCCCAACGAGGCGCGCAGCACCAACAAGCACAACAGCAGCAAGCGCAGCCCCCGCCAGAAGCAGTAAACAAGAATGCAAGCGTGGTTATCAAAGTCGGAATGGTGGGCGACGCGCAGATTGGCAAGACCAGTCTGATGGTAAAATATGTCGAGGGCAGCTGGGACGAGGACTACATTCAGACACTGGGTAGGAGAAAGCTTGTGTGTATTGGGAGCGCCACTGACAAGACTAGGCGTTAACTTTATGGAAAAGACTATATCTATTAGGAACACCGAAATCACCTTCTCTATCTGGGATCTTGGTGGTCAGCGCGAGTTCGTCAACATGTTGCCGCTGGTGTGCAACGACGCCGTAGCCATACTATTCATGTTTGACTTGACACGGAAGAGCACACTCAACTCGATCAAAGAATGGTATCGACAGGGGCGAGGCTTCAACAAGACCGCTATACCTTTTCTAGTCGGTACAAAGTACGACCACTTTGTGAATTTCCCACGCGAGGAGCAAGAGGAGATCTCGAATCAGGTAGGACATATTAGTGTAGTTGTATTCATCGCTGACATGCAGCTAGGCGAAGCGGTTTGCGAGAGCCATGAAAGCCAGCCTAATTTTCAGCAGCACAAGCCATAGCATCAACGTGCAAAAGGTATGCAATTAGAAAGGGTCAACGCCATCATGCTAATACAACCCAGATCTTTAAAATTGTATTGTCCAAAGCATTCGACCTCAAATGTACAATACCTGAGATAGAAAACATTGGCGAGCCGCTTCTGCTCTACCAAGCCGTCTAGTCGCCGGAACGCAGAGTCAGGCCGAGGATCGAAAGCCAGCGATTGAACCTCAAGGGAGGGCAGGTGGGACGCCTCTTGTACCGACACGTGAGCATGAGCGAATGACCTTGATGATTTTGGCGTGGGAATGCATGACTGGCGATTGGAGCAATATGCCACATATAGGGTCGGCAAAAGGCGTTCATGGCTTCGCATGGAATGGAGAGTGTGCTGCGCTGTACTCTCGCGTCGGGAATAGAATCCTTATATCGGTACTGTAGTGTCTTAACCAACATTGTCATTTCCAAATTTTAGCCTGGTGTTGTTTTGTGAGAGGGCATGATTAGCCGAGTGATGATGCAACAATAGGCGAACTAGCTCCTCCGAATCTAAAAAGTTACCAGAACTCACTGACACTGAACCATCACCAACCTACCACTGTGTAACGCTGCAATGTCCCTCCCCTCGATAGCCCTCCCAGGCCAGGTCCTCGGCTCAGCGGAGAAATACCTCCCCGGCCCAGGCACGCACATACACGAGCAGCACATCTACGCATCAATAGCCGGCCCTGTGATATCTTCACCAGCCCCACGCCTCTTACCACCCTCATCTACAAGCTCCACATGGAAAACCGCCCCACTCCTCTCAATATCGCGCCCTCCAAGCACCACTTCCGACCCCGGCATTCTCGGAACAGGCAGCGGCGGCGGCGCACCCATCCTCCCCGAAGTCGACAGCATCGTGCTGGCGCGCATCACTCGCCTGGGCGCCCGCTTTGCCACCTGCGAGATCCTCGTCATCGGCACGACAGTCTGTCGCGAAGCGTTCCAGGGCCAGATCCGCCGCGAAGACATACGTGCCACCGAGAAGGACAAGATCAGGATCGAAGACAGTTTTCGCGTCGGCGACCTCATCCGCGCCGTCGTCATCTCACTCGGCGACCAGAGCAACTACTACGTCGCGACCGATCGGAATGAACTTGGCGTCGTCATGGCGCGCAGCGAGGACGGTGGTAGGCTGATGTACCCCGTGAGCTGGAAGGAGTTCCGCGACCCGGTGACTGGGAAGGGGGAGAGCAGGAAGGCCGCCAAGCCCTTTTGAACAGACTGGCAAAACAAGGCATGAATATGCGCAGATTTGAACCGCGAGGCGCAGTCTGCTAAATATGGCACTTCTCACGGAACATGGATCACACGGCTGATCCACGCACCGATCTCCTCCCACGTATTCTGGAAACGGGCGCAGACGCGCTAGAATGCAGATAAAGTCGCCTCCGCTACACGCCAGCGTTTCGCCGCTTGCATGCAATGCGCGGCTCGGTCCGCCACGCTCCTGTTGCGAGGATACTGCATGCACACGTCGATTAGTAACATAGCTACTCTACATAATACAAGACACCTGGATCGACTTCCCACGGTATCCCAGCCCCACATGGCAACAAGACAGCCGCATGACAAATGCCTGTGCGTTTGCGCGGTGCGATTATGCGTTTGGCCGTAGCCAATGGGTCGGCGACGTGAAACGCAGGGAACAGGTTCTGAACCGAGGATCGAATGCAGGGCGTGGAAATACAGACAGGTCAGATCTAGTGAATCGCACATTTGTCTTGCCATGCACCTAGCACCCTCATCTACCGCACCAAACCAAACCAAAACCAAGCCAATCGTAAATCCCAACAACACCTTATCCCAACGCCATCCATGCATTTTGCTAAACACACCTGCAGAATCCACATGACCCCGTGTAAAAAAAAAAATACAAAAAAAACAACGCCTGAACATGCAAAATATCGCTGTCGTATGGTCCCCGCTCCCACCCCCTCCGTGCCAGATTTCCCAGATCCAATTGATTAATCCGTGCATCCCCAACCCAGTGAATAGATTCTTACAACAAAACTTTTCCACTTGTGATAATCCTACAATACGCCGCCAGGCAAGGGCGTGCCGCGTGCCTGGCCGCCGCCCCAGCCAAACCCATCGCTCCCTGACGGCACAGGACGCACGTCGTTGCCGCCGACGGTGGAGACGTGGCCTTCGGCAGGGGCGGCATGTTTGCGCAGCATGAACATGGGCTTGCGGCCCTCTTTATCAAGCTGCTTGAATAAGATAAGAGGCCGCTCGTTGAGACCGAGACAGCGCTCCTGGTCGCCGTGGACAATATACAGCGCGTACTGGCGCCAGTCGGCGGTGATGTTGTATTTTTTGAGGGCGACGGGGAGGACCTTGTGGCAGGGGTCGTCGATGGAGACGCGGAAGGATTTGAAGATTTCGACTTGGGGGTTGGTCGACGGGGTGGAGGCCGGATTGGAGGTTGGGGCGTTGAGAGTGCCGGAGCCGCCGGACAAGGGCGGGTCGCGGTCGTCGGGGTTTGGGGTTTGCTGGGCGTTTGTGCGTAGCGGGCGCGAGGAGAGCGGGGCGGGGGTTGCGCGGGGGTCGCGGTTGCGGTCGGACACGAGGGTGGCGTCGGAGGACCAGGTGCTAGACTGAGGCCAGGGCGGGGTGCTGTCGTGGTCGTGGGCGCTGCGGGGGATGTCGCGGGCGTACTGCTGGCGGGCCTGGGCCTGGGCCTGGGTGTAGGCGGGCGAGGTGGGCGAGGGCTGGGCAATGGAGCTGGGGGACATTTGCGGGCCGCCGGGGCCGAGAGAGGCTGTCAGGTGTGAGGACGCTGCGACGGCTGCGGCCGAGGGATCCAACGACGAGTGGTCGATGAGAGTGCGGTGCTCTTGGATGGTGGGAGAGGGGTTCTTCGGAGCGGAGCCAAGGAAAAGCTTCTTGGTAGAGAACTTACGCGACAAACTGCTGGCGCCGCCCCGCTCGGCCGCGGCGGGCGGCGACGTGAGCGAATGCTCGTGGGGGGTGGGCAGCGGCTGCTGGCTGTCCTTGAGCATGCGCAGGAGGGGCAGCATCTCCTCGCGCAGCCGCTTGTTCTCGTCAATCACGCGGCCGAGGTCTTCGCGGAGGTGACGCAGCTCGGCCTCGGCGGTGTGGATGCGCTCGTCGCGCATCTGCACGACGCGGATGACCTTGGCAAAGTCTTCCTGGGTGGGCGGCGCCTCTTGGGCGGACGTGTCGGCGGCTGTGGGCATCAGCAGGGCACGGGGGAGGGCGTGTGTCGGTCTTACACAGCGGCACGTAGTCGTCCGGCTCAATGGGCACGTTCTGCTTGACCTTGGTGTCGTAGATGGCCTTGAGGATGGTCAGGCGGTGGCCGACGCTGCCCACGCCGGCGTCCTTGAGGTCGGCGTGCTGCAGCGCAACAAGCGCCTCGCCCGTGATGCGCTCCTCGGCGAAGCCCTCGGCGTACTGGGCCAGGCCAATGTCGGAAATGAAGTCGGCGACCTGGTCCTCGGTCCACTCGAGCATTAGGCCCGCGGGGCTCGTCTTGCTGTCGCGCGAGTGGATGAAGGTGGTGGGCGTGTGCTCGGTGCTCAGCGGGCCGGAGCTGGCGGGCGACGAGGCCTCGTACTCGGCCGGCATGGCGGGGCTCAGCACGCTGCGCTCAAACTCGTCGTCGGCGTCCGAGTCCTCGTGGTACTTGGTGGTGTAGGCCATGGAGGGGGGCGGTGCCGGCTGGTGGTGGTGGGCAGAGAAGTCGTCGAGCCTCCTACTCCACGGGCATCTGAGGCGAAGCGAGATTGGCCGGCTGTGTTTCGCCCTGGGCGGCAGCAGTTCGGCTGTGGGAGGCGTGTATCAGATAGAGGTGCGAGAGAGGCAGTAGCAGAGGCAATAGCAGGAGAGGTATCGTGTCTAATAGCACACCATCGCCCAGCTACCAAGCAAAGAGTGGTCAGGCAGCCTGCCGGGCGGCTACAGAACCGACGCACAGAGCCATGCGGGACAGACGGCCGGCCCGTGCGCAAGCTGTCCAATCTCGCTTCCATACACCTACAACCCCCCCCCCTCTGGTCCAGATAAAGACATCAACACCATATACCGTGCCGTCTTCTGCATACATGTAGTGTAATTGCCATGTCCAAGCCCCTCGCCATCTCCGCCTCCGAGGCCCAGAACCACATCTCGCTCGACCTGCGCAACAACATCTACGCCGCCCTTCTCTCCGGCGACGGCATCCGCAACATCCAGGACACGCTCGACCGCCAGCTCGCCGAGTCCGGCTTCAAGGACGAACTGCGCCGCTACGTCACCGACCTCTTCCGCTCGGGCCAGGCCACCACCGTCGACGAGGCCCGCGCCCTCGCCATGGACAAAATCAAGCAGCAGATGCGCGCCCAGGACCCCGACACGGCGCTCAACGGCGCAAACGGCGCCGACGATGCCCACAAGTACGACCTGGCCGTTCCCAAGAAGGCCGTTGTCGAGGGTGCAAAGGCGGTGCGCACGGAGCTGGAGAAGGTGTGTCATGTCACCCTGGACGATAAGTGAGCCTGGGTATAGCTATTGTTTTTTTCTTTTCCAACCATCAATCAATACGCCATGGCTGCGCCGCTCTGGGTTAAAGCACCGTTGCGAAGGGTTCGATATGGCGATAGTCTGTGTGTCTACCGAAACAAGCTTCGCCCGGGGAAACATGCACATCGTCTGCTCCACCCACCGTGTGGGACCGGAAATCAGCTGTCGAATACGGATTGGAATGTGGCTCAAACCGCTCTCGCCACAGGATCGTCGTCCAGGATGCAGAGCCGCAGGAACACTTCTAGACTACTAGTTAGGGGGTGGGTCAAATAGCTTAGGCGCCCAATATCTCAATGAATAATATCCAAACTTGATGCGAGCATTCTCTTCATTCGTTCTCTATCCGTATCGTAAAAGGGGCGTCGTGCCTTGCCTTGCAATTACTAGCCGCCTAGATCCGAGGCAAGCGCCCAACCCATACCATCCCATCATGAATCTCGTGAACCCATTCTAGTTGTACAGATCCTCGTCTTCGCCTGCGTTGCCAAACGAATTCTGCCCATCCACCGCCTGGTCTCCCTCGGGGAAGCGGAAGAAGCTTGACCCACCGGAGTTCTTCATCGCTTGCGCAAATGCCTCATAACGGCGAATCTCCACATCCGTCACCGATCGGCGCGCAGACCTCATGGCCTCCTCAAAATGGGCTTTAGTCAGCTCGGGAACTGCGTCCTCGACATCGTCGTCCATCTCAGTGTCCTCACCAGCCGCCTCGCGGGCCTTGCGGCGCTCAATGTCTAGAGAAATAGACTGCTTGATCGCAAGCTTGACCGCACGCTGCGTGATGAACCCAAGATCGGCACCAGAGAATCCATGTGTGTTTTGTGCAATGAATTCGACATCGACATCAGGCGCTACGGGCGTCTTGCGGAGCTGAGCCTTGAGAATGCTAGTCCTCGAAGCCAAATCTGGTAGAGGAACGTAGACAAGAGTATCGAGACGACCAGGACGGCACAGAGCGTTGTCGAGTTGCTCAGGACGGTTGGTTGCACCAATGACAAAGACATTCTTCTTGGATGTCATACCGTCCATTTCAGTCAGCAACTGGTTGACAACACGGTCGGAAGCACCACCAGCATCGCCTTGAGATCCACCACGCGACTTGGCAATCGAGTCCAACTCATCGAGGAAGACGACGCAGGGTGCGGCAGCACGCGCCTTGTCGAAGATGTCGCGAATGTTGCTCTCAGACTCACCAAACCACATAGAAAGCAGTTCAGGGCCCTTTATCGAGATGAAGTTGGCAGCACACTCGTTGGCAACAGCCTTCGCAAGAAGCGTCTTACCCGTACCGGGAGGTCCATAGAACAACACACCACGTGATGGTGACATGCCGAACTTAAGGAACTTGTCTGGATGGTCGACGGGATATTGGACGCTCTCAATAAGCTCGCGCTTGACATCCTCCAATCCACCAATGTCCTCCCACCGAACGTTGGGAACCTCCACCACGGCAACCTCCCGAAGGGCGGATGGGTTGGAGACACCGAGGGCAAAGCGGAAGTTCTCCATAGTAACACCAAGAGAATCAAGGACCTCGGCATCGATGGTATCCTCGTCCAAATCAATTAAGTCCATCTTTTCACGGATCTGCTGCATGGCGGCTTCGGAGCAGAGAGACGCCAAGTCAGAACCAACGTAGCCGTGCGTCTCAGCGGCAATCGCCTGCAGGTCGACATCGTCACCAAGCTTCATGTTCTTTGTGTGGATCTGGAGAATCTCAAGACGGCCAGTGGGGTCCGGGATACCGATATCGACTTCGCGATCGAAGCGGCCGAAACGACGAAGGGCAGGATCGATTGAGTTCGGACGATTGGTGGCGGCCATGACAACCACGTTTGAACGTGCCTTCATGCCATCCATGAGGGTAAGAAGCTGGGATACGACACGGCGCTCGACTTCACCATTAGTCTTCTCTCGCTTGGGGGCAATGGAATCGATCTCATCAATGAAGATGATAGCCGGCGAATTCTTCTCCGCCTCTTCAAACGCCTTTCTAAGATTTGATTCTGATTCACCAGCCATCTTAGACATGATCTCGGGGCCGTTGATCAGGAAAAAGAAGGCACCGGTCTCGTTTGCAACAGCCCGAGCCATCAGCGTCTTACCGGTACCCGGCGGACCATACATGAGGATACCGCGGGGAGGCTTAATACCAATTGACTTGAAGAGCTGAGGATGCCGTAGGGGTAGCTCAACCAACTCTCGAATCTGAGCCATTTGCTTGCGGCAGCCACCGATGTCATCGTAGCCCACCTCGTTGAGGTTGCCCTCTTCATCTTCGCGCTGGATGGGCTCACCCTCGCAGTGGATGACCGTGTCTTGCGCAACAATGCCAAACTCTGGCGGGTCGACCTCGACAACCTTAAACTCGACTTGTCGCATACCACCGCGAGCTGTGAAGGTGTCGCCCTGGCGGACGGGCCGGTAGGCTTCTCTGAAATATGGGGCGAGGAAGACATCAAATAGTGAGCCGGTGATACCCTCGACGGTGTCAGCGATGGGGAGGACCGCAATGCGCTTAGCCTGTGAATGGGTCAGGTTCTGTACTTTATAATAGGGTTGGACATGCTACGTACGTATTTGATGTCTGGGCAAGGATGAATGGTAATAACGTCTCCGTGCTTCACACGCAGGTTGTGGCGAACGACTCGGTTTATCCGCGCTGAGCCGTCATCGAGTTCATCTTCTGCGAGCACAATCAAGACTGTGTCCTTGCGCTTCTTGCCCTTAACCAAGACGGTGTCGCCACGGAACAGCTGGAGCGTTTCCATGGTGTTGTTCGAGAGGCCGATAATCGAGTTGTCATCATTAGTGGCATCGGTAACGCTGGGACTTGTTAGCCGGGCTACTTGTCGAGCACCTCTGAGCTACTTACATTAGCGAGTTTGGTTTCTTTTTCTTCTTGAGGATGGCAGTCGCAGTCTCATCCTTCTGTAGTGGGTCAGCTTTCACCGTCTCCAAGTGTGATGTGGTTGTATTTACGTCTCTGACCTCGGCGCCAGATGGGTCCCTAGAGAATGGTCAGCAGCCGCTTTTCTATGCAGCAAAGTGGTCGGTAAACATACTTTGATAGATCCACCTTGGGGTGGGTGTAGTCCTCAGCCGACATGTTGGCGGGTGGTCTCTACTAGATAATGAATGTAACTGTTTCTTCGGGTTCAGATATAGCGAGGAGGTTCAGTGGTGTTGAAGTGAGAGTAGCAGTGCGGGGCCGAGATGGAGTGAGGATAAAGTGCCTGGGTAGAGGCGGGCGTTGAGGTTTAAGTAAGTTGGAGCTCGCCTCGCTACCAGGTGGTGACGAGGTGAAGCTCTGGGTGCCTGTGCTTTGGGTCTTGGCAAGTCGCCGCAACACCAGAATCCGTGGAACTTGCTGGAAACGCTTAGATCATCCCCAAATCGACAGGCAGCCGAGCGCCGGCTCAAACGCGACACTGTGTCTCTTTCTAGGTGGCGGAGGCGCTATCCAATCACGACACCCTGTATCAGGTCAAGGCAAAACTGGCGGGTCGACGCGTCCCCTGGTGCCTTGAGACAGTCTCATCTTGTGCTGCCAATGGAAGTCGCCGCCAAGCACTTCGAGGTGAATGTCGACCACAACAAGCACATGGCTGCCTCAGCGGGCGCCATCGGTACCAAGCCGTATTCAAAGTAATGTGCATATGTACAAGAAGCCTTTGAGTGTAGTGGTGGCAGGAGCTGGCAGCTATCAAGGACAAAAGCGGTAAGAGTTCGCCAACCATGATAAGAACAACACAATGAGTAGATATTCTACGAACGTGAAATTCTGCAGACAAAAGCGCTTTTCAAGCAGTCCCACTCTCTTTATTCGCGGCCTCTGCGCTCTTCTTCTCCATCTCCCTCAGGCATGGTGCCTCAAATAAGTTCCCGAAAAGGATGTTCTTCGCCGTGCCCGCCGCAACAATAATCCAAAGCAGCATGACGCTTGCTGCGAGTACCTAAGCAATTGTTAGCCCAAGCAAGCCACGAACTACATTGGGACTACATCTCTTACCGTTCCCAAGATGCGAAAAAACGCAGACGACAACTCCTGGCCGATGCTAATGGTCGCCATAGTAAAGACACCAATAGGAAATGTAAAGCCCCACCAACCCATGTTGAATGGGAACTTACTCCGACTGATTGATGCAATGGCGAAGAAAAGCCATACGAGTCCAAAGCCCCAGAGGATGAGCGCAACCAACCACCCCATTATGTACAGCATCTCGCCAGCCATAGGATGTAGCGTCTTAGTCTTCGGAAACGTTTTTGCGGCCATGATGCCGAGTTGCATGATGCCATACCCTCCTTGACCCATGGGACCTAACGGAAGGAAAACGCTGACAATGACTTCTTGAGGCGGAAGCTTGTGAATCGCCAGACGATGAAAATATATCACCATGACTACGAATGCGAACGGAACACCCATGCCCCAGAGCACGTAGCTAGTTATAATCGTTACAAGTGCGTGATGTGGAGGTAGAACAGCTGCAACGACACCGCCCGAGGACGCAGCAACAACACAAGAGACGATCGGGAGAAGCCAAGCTGCTGTCATGGTCTCGTGCCGCGTCTGGTGTTTGGTCATCCTGCGGCCAAATTACTCTCTGGAAGTATCTTACTACAGAAAACACAACTTACATTTGAAAAGGCAACCACAAACAACACGCCATACTCCCAACAACATCAGCCAACCACATACCCCATGCAACATATGGCATCGCCCCTCCCCAAGCCGGTACACAGATCGTCACGAACATATTCACCAGCGTCGCGAAACCCATGGGCAATGTGCCCAGGAAAAGAGACTGAACTGGGTGTCTAAGCATCAGAACCCAGGTCGCAGGATATAACGTATATCGCAAAATCGAAATTACAAGAATAACGATAAAGAGAAACGCATTAAAGATGAAGAACACGATACTAAGCAGTCGAAGCACACCATGATGACTAGGATACAACCCAGCAAGCGTGTGCAAAAGGACAGAGACGATACCTGTCCCCATCGTGACGGCGAACTATCAAGCAAGTTAGATCAGACCTAGACAGCTCGCACGTATCGTACCCATGAAGGAGTGAAATTCTGAACCAGTCGTCTCCAGCCTCGTTGTCGAGACGTAAGAAGCCATTTCGGCAAGGGCTGCGCATTTGCACAAGATCTGTCTGTTTCTGTGTTTTCTCTTCGACACTGCATACCTCCGCGCTGTGAGCATAGTGTAGACATTGCGACTACACAAATCTAGATGGTTTGAATGATAGATGGGAGGGGCCCGATCAAAAGATATATTTGCAAAGGTGTGAATGAGCGAAAGCGTGGTTTATAATTGTCTGCTCTCCCGCTACTTATGCTGACTCATATTTTTCTTTGAATAACTGCTCAGTTTTGCCTCAAGGTCACGATTTCACGATAACTTACTACCTTTATCGGGCCATCGCGCGATGATCCGAGCTTTCAAGTTTTTACGTCATCTCTCGTGGATTTCGTACGAACAGACCGCGGTCTCAATTCTGCTTGTGACTAATAGTCAAAAACGAACTCGGTAGGACCCAGTGACTTGTTTTCCGGTGGCAAATGCGGCGACGTGAGGTTGCTGCCCACGCAGCTGGTTTGAATTGGGCACTATGAAAGTTTGAGCAACAAGTCAAGACTGTCGAAAGATTGGTAATGTCGACGGTCATTGCATTGGTCGTTAAAGTATTCATTACCTTGCCCAACATGGCACGATGCTCAACGCCTCCTATCTAGATCCGTTTTGCCATGCTAATATACAGGATGAATACGATAGAGAAGCGGAGAGCGGGAGGATATTCTCATGTCCTTCACATTATAGTACAGGAAAAAGCCCCTGATTTTCCACGGGGGCATTTCTTCATCGGCTAATGCCCCTATTTGTGCAAATCTTTCCATGTTGAGCACTTACTCTAGCACACGGGTGACAAGACCAGTGGCGACAGTTCGTCCTCCTTCACGCATGTTAAACCGCTGGCCTTTTTCTAGAACGTGTGGCTGGTGCAATTCGCAAACCATCTCGACATTGTCACCAGGCATGACCTGCTTCTCGTGCGGGTCCTCGGTGCCTTCGGGCCAGTGTAGGGCACACGATTCGTCGGCCGTTCTGATGAACATCTGCGGCCTATAGTTCTCACCGAAGCCAGTGTGACGGCCGCCCTCATCCTTGCTCAACACATACATGGAGACCAAAAACTTCTTGTGTGCCTTGACTTGTCCAGGGACGGAAACGACCATACCACGTCGGACATCCTCGCGCTTTACGCCACGAAGAAGGAGACCAGAGTTGTCACCTGCGCGTGACTCGTCGCAGGATTTCTTAAATGTCTCAATGTCGGTGACCTTGCTCTTGATGCTTGCGACACCTTTGCCCACGAGCTCGATTTCACTATCCTTCTTCAGCACACCGCGCTCTACACGGCCAGAAACGACTGTGCCTCGTCCAGCAATAGAGAAAACATCCTCGACAGCCATCAAGAACGGTTTGTCTGTGTCACGAGCAGGAGTTGGGATCCAGGTATCAACAGCCTCAAGCAGCTCATCGATCTTCTGCTCGCCAATATCTGGCTGACGACCCTCGAGAGCACAGAGTGCGGACCCCATGATGATGGGTGTGTCGTCGCCCTCGAAGCCGTAGCTGCTGAGCAGCTCGCGCATCTCCATTTCGACAAGCTCCAACATCTCCTTGTCCTCGATGGCATCGACCTTGTTCACGAAGACAACGATCTTCTGGACACCAACTTGGCGGGCTAGGAGTAAATGCTCACGAGTCTGCGGCATCTGACCGTCAGAGGCGGCAACAACAATGATAGCGCCGTCCATGTTTGCGGCACCAGTAATCATGTTCTTGATGTAATCGGCATGGCCCGGGCAGTCGACGTGTGCGTAATGTCGGTTGTCGGTTGAGTACTCAATGTGGGCGGTTGCGATGGTGATACCACGCTTGCGCTCTTCGGGTGCTTTGTCAATGGACCCATACTCGAGGAACTTTGCGTAGCCCTTTTCGGCCTGTCGCTTGGTGATGGCGGCTGTGAGGGTAGTCTATTGTTATTACTTTAGCATGCTGAGCATGGTAGTGGAGGCGAAGTGGCTTGGGGTTACCTTTCCGTGATCGACGTGACCAATTGTTCCTATGTATGTTAGTCTACGAAGCTTGACAGACTAATATACGCACCAATGTTCACATGGGGCTTGTCACGAGTGAAGGCTGCATAATTCCGCACACCATTCATGTACCTGCTGGTGGCCTGCATTCCCAGAGCATTTTGAACAGGATTAAGGCCTCGCTGGTACCGCGCAGCGCGCATAAACACTCTGGAAAAGCTCGACATAATGTTTGTGAGAGCAGGAGAACTCCAGCAGCGAAGGATGAGGAGGGTCAACAAACAAATGGGAAGATGAATATGTGCGGAGGTGTGTCTGAGGACCGCCGCTACAATTTCTCTAGCGCGAAATGTTGCTGACCGAGCCCATCATTCGCCCAATCATGTGATGGCTTTGTCCGAGCTCTGTGCAATTGAGCTTCCGCCACAGGACGGGTGTGGTGGGGGAAAACATTGCTTGCTTTGGCTCGGGTTTCCAATTGAAGGCGTCCTCCACACAGTCATCCTCTCGCAATTGCGTGGACTAGAGACAAGACATATAGCAAACCAACAATAGACTAACCACGGTATTGCGGATACCCGAGGTTCGTATCGGCGAAGGAGTCGAAAAGTTGCATCATCCCTTCCCCATCGTCCTCAGTTCCACACATGTCGCTCTGCACATCAATACAACGCACAGCAGTGCCGCTGAGCTTTGTCTCGCGCATAGCGACTAAAACCATGCCATTGCGCGCAAAAGTCACAAATCCTGCGTGGATGAGTGGCTCAAGAAAGGTAGCCTGGGCACCCCGTGGCATCATATCACGCGTAGCTAACAAAGTTCAGTACGCAACACCAACGGCAGACCTGCTGAAGGCCCAGCAAGACGACGACCCAGATGATGTAATATTCACCAACAACTATGGTGTGCGAAGCATCGAACTCAACCGACCGAAGAAACTCAACTCGCTCAATGGCTCGATGGCGCGCAAGATCATTCCTAGACTCCAGGAGTGGGCAAAATCAGACATGGCTGGTGTTGTTGTTATCAAGGGCAATGGGCGGGCTTTCTGTGCAGGTGGAGACGTCGCCGCCCTGGCAAATTGGAACAAAGAGGGAGCAGAGGGTCAGCAGCGAAGCTCAGATTACTTTGGGCTTGAATATAAGCTGGACCATCTCATTGCAACCTACACAAAGCCCTATGTTGCTTTCATGGACGGTATCACCATGGGCGGGGGCGTTGGTCTGTCGATACATGCACCATTCCGAATCGCAACCGAAAACACTCTCTTCGCAATGCCGGAAACTACCATTGGCTTCTTCCCTGATGTCGGCGCGTCCTTCTTCCTCCCACGCATGGAAGGCGCGCTCGGCACATACCTTGCCCTGACATCCGAACAACTCAAGGGCGTAGATGCCTTCTACCACGGCGTAGCGACACACTACATCCATTCCTCCACTCTCCAACAGCTAGAGTCACGTCTCGCCGAACTCCAGTTTCCCGACTATATGACTCTGAATGACCGCTTCAAGATCATCAATGCCACAATAGAGGAGTTCAGCACAGGTCTGCCCGCAGACCGGCCTCACCTCTCAGGCGAACTTCGCAAGATAATTGATAGCGTCTTCCACAACGACCAACCCGGTATCGACACCATAATCTCCTCTCTCAAAAAGGTTGCCGAGGACGGGTCGCCAGACCTAAAGAAATGGGCTAAGAAGACAATCGAAACAATAGAGACACGCTCCCCTATCTCCGTTGCGGTGGCACTCCGGCAAATGCGCGTCGGTCGCCAGTGGTCCATCGCACAAACATTCCAACACGAGTACGACATTGCCTCGCGTTTCATGGCCCACCCTGATTTCATCGAAGGTGTGACAGCACGCCTCATTGAGCGCAAAAAGGAACGCCCGAACTGGATACCAAACTCCATCAAGGACGTCAAGAGGCGAGATGTGGACGACTTCTTTGCTAGTGCTGAGAACGACGCCAAGCTCCCATTGATCAGTGAGGTAGACTACAAGGAATATCCACATGCATGGATTGGGTTACCAAGGGAAGAAGAAATCCTACGCGAGGCGGGTGGGAAGAAGAGTGAGGATGTTGTGGCAAGCTTGTTAGAAAAGTATGAGGGTAAACAGGGTGTGCGGGAAAAGATCGCCGAGGTCTTAGATAGATTCAAGTCCTAGAGGTTTGTAAAATGAAGCGGATATATGTTGGAATAAGAATAAAACACTGCGAGTTCAAGATGTGTCAACAGGCAAGGATTACTGAAGGGATAAGTGCTCAAGCAACGCTGTCTCCATTCGGAAAATAGAAATACTAGTACATATCTATGTCGTATCTATGACAGGGATGGATTATGACTGTATGTGTAGTACTTCTATATGATTAAATAATATTGCTGTCTCAAAGATATACTCTATAATTACGCGGAAAGTGTCCAGCTTATCAAGCTAACACTTCAAAAAGAGAGAGAGGGCTCCTGGATTCATACTGTGGAACCTCGGGCCAGCTCAGCAAAGCCAACAAGCATTGACCAAGATGTATGTTACCTTATATGTACCTATAATGTCGGCCTAAACCTTGGGTTCGTCCTTATTCTCTCGCCATACTTAAAGAAGAACCACGGCAAAGGCGCCATCGCCAACGTTAAGAATCCCAACAAACTTGTTCCCCATCCTAATCTGAATACAGGTATATGACGTCAGTGTTTATTTTTCATGTATTTTGTGAAGGAACTTTGCATACCCCATTGCCTCGTACATCGACCGTCCAAACAGCGGTACAAGCGCTCCAATCAGTGACCGTATTGCGGTGGCCGCAGCGTTGGCCGAAGCCTCGAAACGAGGATTTGCATCAATGAAATAAGTTGCGACACACATTATAAGAACATTGACTGAGAGAGGCATCCGAAGTCAGTGTATGCTCTGCCACACAGGTGCGTTACTTACTCCCGATTCCCAAAATGACAGTTCCAAACTCAGGCACAATCCAGTGCGTTTTGTAATGCGCGGACCACCCATACCAGAAGAGGCCGATGGGGATGCATAGGGCGCAGGGTATGAGTGGCACGATGCGGTACTCGGGCTTGACGGGTCCGAGGGCTGCTTGCTTGCGGTATATTTTGTCGGTGACAAAGCCAGCAACACCCAGTCCGAGGACTGAACCGATACCTAGGCCAAGGTACGTCAGGCCGATTTCGCCCGTATTGAATCCGTATTGGACTTGGAAAACTAGGGGAAATGTGGTGAAGAGTAGATACATGAAACCATACACGATACCCACGTAGACGGACAAGATGGAGACTGTGGGCGATAAGAAGAGAAGTCGGAGCGGTCGAATGATGCCACGAGCGAAAATCTGGGAGGCTGTACGGTTGGCATTAAGGTCGGTCTCGGCCTTCAGGCTCTGGTTCCCAGTCTCTTTGACACGCCTTTTCGTTTCTCTGGCTAGAAGCGTAGGCGGGTAAGTTTCTTCCTGACAAATGAAGGAAGCAATAGCACCAACACCAGATGCAATGGCAAGTGTCCAGCAGATCCAACGCCACCCGGCCCCTCCTCCAAGATATCCTCCGGCAATGGGTCCAAGGATTGGGCCCATGATCGGTCCAAGAGACCATATAGCAATGATCTTTCCGCGGTTTCGAGGACGGATAAGGTCTCCAAATGTGCCGGCGCCGAGTGTAATAGGACATCCTCCAAAAGTGCCAGCGAAGAACCGGAAGACAACTAATGCTGATAGCGAGGGTGATAGAGCACTGCCCACGTTGAAGACCGTGAAAAGAACATTACAGATCAGATAGACAGGAAGACGACCGTAAAGTTCGGAAAGTGGCCCTAGGAACAAGGGGCCGAAAAAATAGCCAAGGACCCACACTGATACTACGAAGGAGGCAAGGAGGGGGTTTTTCGAGTTGTAGGTGGCCATGACTTGGCCGATAGCTGGCGCAAACATGGTGGACCCGAGTGGACTGATTCCGTTATTCGTACTCGTTCCTGATTTTAACGTGGCCAGGAGTTACTCACGTTAGGAAGGTACAATAGCAGATAACCGAAATATTCTTAAATTTTCGCATGTTGGTCCAATTCATGGGCATGGCAGGATCATCTTCTCCCTTCCAATTGACGATGTCTGTCTGGGCTACATCTTGTGTTTTTGGTGATGCAGTGATTTCTTTCTCAACATCATTGCCCGTCATTTCGGGTTCTGGTGTACCTGTACTTGTCTGTATTTCGGTAGGGGCTGGCCGGACGTTGTCCATGGTCTCTAGCGGGGGGGGGTTGCTGTCCATTCTGTGGCTGCCTAATCCACGCTCCACATTAAAGGCAGTTTCGAAGAGAGGATGATGATGGAAACCACGAATGCGCTCCAGGCCACGAGGACGTGTTCTGCTTATTTCCTAGTACCGCGTCATGAACCTATTCGCGATACGACGAATACGGTTAAACTGGCCGTCGTGATTGGATAAATTCTCGCGGGGAACAGCCTCGGTTTGCCTCGAAGCAAACTAAGGGCGCTACTCGAGCCTAACCCTCGAATTTTGAAAGAGTTTGCGATGCCCCAGTGAGTTGATGTTGATTCTCTCATCTTATCGAGTTTTTGGTTCTCGCATTGTGCATGACTTTCGCAGCTTAGCCCTTTGCAGCTGTTTCCGCCCTTTGCTCAGCCCTTTGGGCCCGGGGGCCTTCATCGATAGCGTGAGCGCAGAGAGTTGCACAGTCATTTGATCAAGTGCGTCAGTGCAAGTCGAACTCTGAGCTCACCATTGCAGCTGCAACATGATCAACTTGGAGGCGATCGTGCCTAGGATGCAACTGTCGATATTTCTGACAAGAAGAGAGTCATGGCGATGTCAAGTCATCACGAGACTGGGTTATAGTCAGCGGGCATCTACTGTGGGTTGCATGCGCCGCCCTTGATGTCGGCCGCAACGACTACCTACACTACAAACGGATCTTCCCGTATGTACTTAGTCGTGAGGAGCATGGATGTGCCGCAAATGCCGTCCAAGCTAAATGATTTGAGCTGACTGATCTCACAGCTTTACACGCCCCTGATGATGTTTTGAGGGCCATTGAAGTTGTTGATGGACAGCAGATGATTTTGTTATTTCCGCGATTTCCGCAAAACCAATATGAGCCGCATGCTGGTGCATAAGATTACAAAACTGCGTATCAAACGGATTACATCACTCAGACTGGTCTTTGCGTCAGCTCGATCTCTCTTTTCAGACAAACGTGGCTATTAGAGCTGTACGATCTGTAACACTACTTAGGTAGCGTGACAAATAATACTTGGTACCTTTGTCGCTTAGCACGCGGCACATCAATTCTGTATTGTATTGAATTGTACGCGTGTACCGTACATCTGTAACTTACTTAGGTACCTAATAAACTTTGTGCGTTACGCCCGCCAGCCTGGTCCCATTGTGCAGGTTATGCATGCATGCTCTTCTCTTTCTCCCAATGCGAACCCGATCCTACTATGGCATAGCGCACAACCACCCCATGTTCGAAGAGATTGTCGCACTTCACTTCCCACGCTCGCGTTCGCTTTCTCACCGAATTTACCGGGCCACGGCAACACCAACGTCGCGCGAGGGGTAACCTAGCTAACCCGCCGCCTATCATTCCCAAGATCCGTCCGTGATCGATTTGAAAAGCTTCGATGCCACGCCTAGGCCACAAGAAGTATGTCAACTTGAAACTTTACCCCGTTTTCAACCAATCTCATGCAAATTCTTTACCGATACTCGATCTGAATCGTGTCACAGGTCAAGATTAGGCTGTAGGCAGTGTAAAGCTCGCCACGTAAAGGTACGTACCTTGCAATGCTTTGCATTGCAAGGCTACAAAATAACGTGCACCGCCTTGTAGGTACTGACATCACATAGTGTGACGAGCAAAAGCCGTGCTCGAATTGCGCTCGACACGGCGTAGCATGTAGCCTTGTCACGTGGGATCATGCATCCAATCTACCTTCTGATCCGACTTCGAATGGCAGTAGCAGCGTCCCAAAACGTGTGAAGGAAACATTAGATCAGCCAATGATACTAGTAAGGTTGGATTGCTGACGCTGCATTGCCTTACTCAAGCCAGACAGGGGACCTCGTCTGCACCATCACCCTCGCTACACATCGAATATGTCCTCAGCCCACCAAAGACTTCCCAAAGCGAGTCTGCTTCTGCTTCTGTCATATCAGAAGACAGCTCGCCAAGCTCACAACCGGATCACTTCTTGACGCGCTTCATCCACCATAACGAAAGGAGCCAGTCGGATATCTGGGTGCGCGATCTTGAGTTAATGTAGGTCAACTTCATCCTTAACTACAGTAACCAATCTTAATGAAAGTAGGCATCATTGGGCTACAGAAGCACATGAAGGATTATCACAGCGACGTGACATACTACATGTGTGGAGGAATCTTACTCCGCAACATGCAACAGCTCACACATTCCTCATGCATGAAATCCTTGCCTTTTCCGCACTGCACAAAGCATACAAGCTGCCAGATCAACGATTGATGTACTACTCATTTGGTGTCCACCATCAGGATCTTACCATCCGTGGCTTGAGGGAGAGGATTCAAACTATTGCTGACCAAGAAGCTGTTGCCATAGTAGCAACATCAACTCTACTAACGTTCAGCGTTTTTGCCTCGACGGGGTTCGAGCTGAGCAATCCTGAGATTCCTACTTCAATAGGTCCCATTGATGGTATCATGAACATTTTCAGCCTAATGCAAGGCTTAGCTGATATAATTGCATTAGCACGAGAGCTCGTTATAAACTCTTTCCTTGGTCCGTTTTTTCGCGACCCAGACGAGCCTATCCCTGGGCAACCCATGCTACTCGAGTTAAGGTACCAACTTCCAACACTCTCAAGGTTCATTCAGTCCAAAATTGGGTTACCTGAGCCAGAAAGACAAGTTTACCTCGGCGCAATTAGACTATTTGAGCCAGTACTCCAAATAGTCACGCAGGTGTGCACAGATAGTCGAGAGATGCGATTCTTGTTCGCTTGGCCACTGCGTGTGTTGCCAGAGTATGTCAACTACCTTCGACAACGACGTTCCGGTGCGCTCGCAGTGCTAATGTATTACTCTACCATACTATTCATATCGCAACGGAAATACTGGTTTTTTGATGGTTGGGGTGATCGACTCATCCGAGCATGCTCCGAAGAGCTGGACCAAGACTGGATACCTGCTGTCGAATGGCCACTATCCTTCGTCAATCACAC
This sequence comes from Ophiosphaerella narmari, assembly GCA_028456235.1. Classification (NCBI taxonomy): domain Eukaryota; kingdom Fungi; phylum Ascomycota; class Dothideomycetes; order Pleosporales; family Phaeosphaeriaceae; genus Ophiosphaerella; species Ophiosphaerella narmari. The sequence goes on from JALNQA010000055.1 coordinate 191,737, forward strand.
ATCATTGCTAAGTTTCACTAGCGACTTGATGAAAACGCGGCATGGCATCAGTCTTGACTCTAGCGCGCCAGTTGGCAGTATCTCAGGAGTATCCCAACGAGAGCATATGGAATTGTCACGCAGACAACCTGAGCCCGTTCCTGCCCATCTGCCCGCATCGAGAAGGGAACTCAACTTTACGCCATTTACAAGGCTTGCTGTACCTCCAACAGAGACATATGACCATGATTCGAGTGCTCTAGCATATGTAGATCAATCCTGATCGACAGAAGATGTGGAATGAATTGGTCCTCGCTCTAAGTTTCTTGAATGATGCACAAAGCCGTATGCGTTTCACCGGTCATTTCTCTACATATGTAGGGTGCTGCATTGCCGTCCACTCTTGCATCACGCAGTTTCCAGGATACACGCGTAACGCATCGGAAGGTCAATTGACATGTTTACTAGCATGTTGTAGCAAAAAATCGATACCCGTCAAATAGGAATATCACCCATAGGCAATCTATTATAGTACTTGGTACTATTTCCATTGACTTCCTTGTCAATTACAGATGTGCATCGATGTCAGCAAAGGTGCAAAAAATGGCACCTACTGGAACATTGTCAGATCTACCGGTGGAAACATTCAAGTTATAGATCTTTGCGGCCGGAGACTTAAGCCTTGTACTCTCTGGCCGCAACGTCATTCAGGAAGGTGATATCTTTAGGGTGGACAATGTCTGTCGGGTGTGTTGCATCCATCCATCCCAGGCGGGTATGCGTATGCGGCCCGGTGATGCATACTTGTCATCCAATATGTTTTTTTGTGAATATGATGTTCTTTTTCAGTTCCATTTCGAAGCATAAGCGTTCGATAATCGCTCATTCCCGGAGGAGCTTTGATCGGCTTTGTTTCCAAGAGAATAAAAAGGTGACTGGGAGTTTATTGTTTACAATTTCATACCTGCTCAACTGCGCCGCAGAGTTGCTTAACCAGTAGGCTAAGCTTGTCGCCCGGACCTGCAGCGTGTGTGCATGCATGTAATAAATTCACACTGTAAGAAGACCCGGATCTTTGTGACTTATCCGGCGCGCATATTAAGGTTTCTACAACGATGGTTTTCCGCAGGGCTGCCTCTTTTTGGGTTGCATTGTCGGCTTCCCTGCAACCCTAAGCAGCCCCGAAAGCTCTCACCGGCCTGGATCCAGTCTCACCCGAACCTGTGTGCCTCTGCCGGCATGCTCACATAATACGTCGCCCAATCGTGGCTCTAAGCTCATCCTTTGGACGTAATATGATGTGGGCGCATTCACTCAATCAAGCCGCTGACTTCATATAATCGTGCGACCACGAGCCATCGCTTGCATCGCGACACTCTCGCCAAGGAAGGTTCGTATTACACGCGGTCGGTTGACAGGCGATGCTGGGTGCAGTATTTACAATGAGACCCGGACGCTAAGATGTCAGAATCACAACATCACAATCCAAGTCTTTTGCTGTTGGGCTAGAGAATTTCGGTCTGGTGCTCACGCGATACAAATCGGACGAGCATGGTTAAAATAGCTACTCAGGTTGCCTGATGTAATCCAGGTGCTGCATCTCCAGCAGCGCGGCAGACACATGTGCTTCCGGCTGTGAAAACAGCAGATGGGCATGAGCGTTGATCAAATACGGCGGTGGCGATATATGGATCAAGACCGCGGGATAGTTTCGTTCGGATGGTTGGGCTTGATTGTCATGCTGTGTGACCTCTGTCGGGGACTAGAAAATGATTTGGATATGCGGTACTGTGATCTGCAAATTATTGTGCCGACCATGTTAGTGTGGTTGCTGCAATGCTTTGTACATTACTTGATTGCGTGCATACGAGTATCGCCATACTGTCTCGAAACAATGGTGAAGTGAACGGCGCGCATTGTGTCCTAGGTGGTCATCCGGCGAGAATGACAACGTCAAGCAATCAAGGCGGGCAGTGACGAACAACGGCAGGTGATGCTATACATACATGAGACATTCTAGTGGGTCATTGAACCGATTGCAGCATCCATTGCTTGTGTACTATTACATTACTTGTAACGAGTGTGAGTATATCGAGAAAAGAATACAGAAACCGAAACTTGCTGAAGAGGAATGTCTTCATTACAGAATACCTATTTAGAAAGATTCCGAAAACAGACTAGAAACCTACAATATATACTCAAACGCATTGCTTAGAATAAACAAAAAAAACTATCCGAACATGTCTACAATTAATTTGACCTACTACTAGCTGGATCCCTAGCCCACTGCGCGAGTTTCTCGGGAGTAGGCTGAGACACAGCCGTACTTTCGCTATTGACTGTCGTGTCGCTCAAGCCCCTGGTGTGAGATGGACGTCGCTCTGTGATAGGTCCCGCCGAGACGTCGCGTTCATCATGCCGTGTGTTGTCCAGAGGACTTACTACCATTTCGTCCCTTGCCAATTCAGCGTCATCCGTATGCTCCATAAACTTGCTCGAATGTTTTCTCTGGATTTGGGTAGTGTCCCTGTCTGGCCCCGCAAGCACCTCGTCAATGTTGGTGGAAAGCGAGTTGTCGCTTGCACTTCGGTTATGCTGTGGGCGCTGGAGTGGCATTACCGCACCGGATTGCTGGCCCTCATCCCCAGCGAGCTCTGCAATGGGTGTACCAGGCGTGTTGTTGCCCAATGAATCACGTGTCACACCGCGCCTTCGGGGCCTAGAACCAGCGAAGTAATCGATGTCATTTCCTTCTTCTACTGGCGGGCTGTACAATTCCGTAGGCGGGCTATCGGGAGATAGTTCAGGGATTGATTTGTGGTCACCGCCATAATATCCAACGGGTTTGGGCTGTGGTGAGTTTGGAGGCTCTGAGCCAGTTAGCTCAGAGACCCGACGATGCTTGATCTCACTGCCTGCAGCAATTGTGTCGATTGTGTCGACTCCGAGAGGCTTTCCTTCTTGCTGTTGGGTTTTCTCTTTATTGTTGCGTCGCCGTCTGTAATAGAAAAATGCTCCAGCTCCAGCAATGAGGAAGACAGCAACGATTCCAATGACAATCCCAGCTATAGCACCTGCAGAAAGCCCTTTGTCCTGGGAATCTGAAGCATCTTTGGTAGGGAATACAAAAGTTGTATTATAGATAGTGACAAGATCCTCGTTGGGCATGGGTTCGGAGAAAGCAGCTGGTGCTATAGTGAAGTTGGCACGGTCGTAGTCGACGTAAATATAGGCCTCTTGCATAAATGATCGTCCCAAGATGTGCAGTCCATTGGTTGATCTCCTGATAGGAAAGTATTTTGTTAGGTTTTGGTTAAACGGAGGACTAGCATCGAGGGAGAAAGCCTCATACGGAAGAATGATCGTGGAGAACGTAGAGCTATCTGCCGGCCCAGATCCAATCTTAAATGATACAGTGGCGTTCTGCTGAGTATTTTGTTCATGGGCAGTGCTATTTATAGTGTATAAATTGGTGGTATTATCGTATCGCAAGTTGAATTTCTGCATAAACTTTTCGCAGATGTCATCCGGGAGTACCAGGTACGGAAGAGTTGAGTCAATTATGGCTGAGAAGCCTTTGGTTGTGAAAGAAGTTGAGCCTTCCACGTTTTGATTCGGCTTGTAGATTATGGACTGGACGCCGACGAGGAGAGTGTTGTTCTGCTTGTTGGGCATTGAGATAGAGACGCTTTGCTGTCTGACCAAACGGGATCTATCATATCCTCCGAAGACCATGTTTCCAGGCACTCCTTTGCCACTGTTTCCTAATGCGTGTCAGAAGCTTCGGTCAAGTGTAGGGGTATCTTGGTTGACAGAAGGGCATTGCGCAAAAGGTAGAGGAATATTAAGAACGAGCTGCACAGATAGTTCAATTCACTTACGGTAAGAAGCTCCCGCCGTGAAACCGTAGGAGGGACTTGAGACGTAGTCCTTGACTCCAGTGAGGCCGCTAAAGTACGTCGGTCGGCTCGCGCCTGTAGGTGAAATGGTGCCTGCTGATAATCCGAGATAGCCCAAGAAAAACTCCTTGTGGGTATACGTAGCCACATATTGTCGGTCGATAGTGATGCTTTGTTTTGAAGCTCCGCCAAGGCCGACCGTAGTTAGTCCCCATTCGCCATCCAAGGAGTAATTTGTGGAGGGCGATAACAAGTCTTGCGACCACCAGTACGTGGTGCTGAACGGTAGGCTATGTAGTCCAGATTTCTTCCACAGAGTTACTGTGTCGTCAAAACCGCGCGCATTCGGGGCCATGATACCTCTTTGCTTTGAGCATTGTTCGTCGCACCATCCATTTTGCGCGGGTATCAAGGTAATCGGCAAAGATGTAGAAATTAAGACTTTGAAATTTTGGCCTTGCCCTGCACCATCACCGGCGATGTTAATGGTGAATGTGGACCATTTCCCATCGTCTCCATCAAAAGTGCCACTTGGACTCAACACCAATGGTAGAGGCGGCAATGGTAGAGGCGTTGTGCCGGCCCTCTTCTGGAAGAACATCGTGTTGATAACTGATGAATTTGCTCGCCCCACTGTAGGTGTTACCTAAACCTCGTTATATGGATCAAAGTCTTCTACCATTCGGATTCGAATATCTTTGCAAAATCTTTAAGCTTGGTGTGAGGAATACAAAATGATGGCCGGACTTTAAACACTACTGTTTACGCTCTAGGCTGTGTATTGAAGTTTACGAAGTTGTATGGTGACTATGGCTGGCGATGGCGAATGTGGGCATGGTAGTTCGAGAAGGATGGCAGGACGAAGGTGCGACAGCAGGGGTGTCAATAATAAGAAGGAAAAGACGCATAATCCATAATCTAAAACCAAGGCAGTATAGGCCTGGCTCGACCTAGATCTTCCAACAGCCTCACGGAGGGGCAACGGGAGCTGATGATGGATAGTGATAGAGCCGCGGCCTGGTAAGGTTAAGCGCGTTAGCTCTCAGTGTGCCTCGAGCAGCCCCATAGAGAGCTATCTATGACAACTGCTAAGAGCGGCTAAAGAAATGTTGCACCGCGGTAGACGTCCGAGGCCAATGAGACCTCACTGCGTTCTTTGATGACCCTGTTCATGCCACAGGGCGTCCTAGGGTTGCGTTGCGCATCGCATGCAGAGACGCGGGTTGCTCAGGGTATGCAACTGGCGAATAGGTGCAGCCATGGTGGGCAGCAGAAGGCTCACTATTGGAGGACAATTGCCCTAGAGCAGCACGCTGAGGTGACCAGGGACAGGAATTGAGTGATTCACGCCATGGCGGCTGATGGTGTTGAAGCCTCGCCCAAAGAGGCATATCCGGCACGGGCCCGGTCATTGTTTATATTTAAAGCCAATGCCCTGGCTGACGGCGGGACCTGTGTGCTAGTAGGTACCAGTGGTGAGAGAGGGATGGTATATCGGGCATGTTGAGGAGGTGGCTTTCGGTCTGGCACAGCAGCACACCACAGGCTTATCGAAGCTGTTACGACATACCGGAGAGCATATTTATTTGAGTGTGCTGGCGTGGCAGGCTCGGGCTTGGTGGAGTGATGAAGATCCATCTGTGCACCCCGCTTTTTGTGCGCAGATGCAAAGTAAGCTCACACGGCGCCCGTTCTAGTTCTCACGTGGGTTACTCTAGATTGCCCTAGGCTGAGTGCCTCGTCCCCCATCAACTCGTTATGTCTTTGTACCACCACACCGCACCGCACCGCGGTCGCTGCCGCGGCCGCGGCCGTGATCGCATCCGCATGCCAACAAACCGTCTACCGGACCAGGCCTGCCCCTGCATCCTACCCGCCTTCACCAACTCACCTCCATGTCTTTTGGACCCCAATGCGTCCCCTCCAGCTGCCGGCGTCTTCCAGCATTTCTGCTTACACCTTGCATCATTGACCATGGTGGGCTGCATTGATTCTGCCTTTGCAAAGCGGAGTGCTAGCCAGATACAACCCCTGTGTTATCCATGTCAGCAACCACCCGACTGGAGTGCTTTCTAGACCTTTGTGCCGGATAACGACAAAGCAGTACGCCTATCCGACCGGTGGGCACCTCCCCGGATGAGCCAAATACTACGCTGCATTTTGTGTCTAGTCTGGGCTGTTCATCGTCTCACTGAATGCCTCCCGCGTCATCTATTCCCTGGCTGTCATAGCTCCCTTCACCATTCCCTTTTACCGACTATGCTTCTTGTTCAATACGGCCTAGTAGCACCGGCCGTTCCTAACTCTCCTATGGCCCTGACTGAGCTGCTGTCAAACGCGGGTCGCCAAGTTACTGCCTCCACCCTTGAACCGCGTGTTTACCATGCTTGGGGGACTGGGTGGACGGAAAAGCCCAGCCCCCCTCAGCTCAATTCATGTCACTGCCATTGGCAGACACTATATAGCATATTCGATACCTTATAGTCACCTGCTGCTCCTCCACCACAGCTCTTTGTTCTCGTTCAAGCGTCAGCCTTCCGTCCGTCGTTTTCCTGTTTTTCTCTTTGTAACACTGCACGCTGATCTCTGTGCTCCTGTCTCATCTCAACGGAGCTATATGCTCCTACTCGTGGGGCAATCTGAGGAAGTACAGTTGCTCATCACGTGCATGTACCTAACATACCTAGCTTCCAGCCGTGTCGCTTCTTAGGCTGGCATAACCCTCGTTCGCTCTCAAAATGCGTCGCTTTTGGGCTTTGTTGGCGATTGTAAACTTTGCTGTTGCTCAGAACAATGATACTGTTCTAGCTTTAGCCCAGCATCCAAAACCCTCCCCATCGCCTGTACCTAATTCGGTTACAGCTCTCGGCGGCGGTGGCGGTTACGGTTATTGTCCCAAAGATACTGTATACGTCACGACTACTTGCACCGTTACCAATACGGTCGTATCGAAATACACAACAACATCTACCAAGCGCACCACCATCACTCGTAATCAGACTCTTGTGCGTTTTCTACCTAATTTCGTTTTATTTTAATCTGAGCCGATACGATTCTCTGCAGCGTAGTTCCTCGTCTGCTTGAACTTTGTACTGACATTCTAGACCGATACTAAAACGATCACTGCGTCGGTTACGGTTCCTGGCCCTACCACGACTATCAACAACACTGTCACTAGTCGCTCTACAACTACCCGAACGGTAACCATTGTAACTCTGGTTCCAACTACAGCTATCAGCATTGTGCCGACCACCGCCATCAGTCATGTCCTAACCACTGTTATTCAAGTTTCCACTTCGGTAACAACAAGTATTATTACATCCATTGCGACATCACTGGTGTATATAACAGTCACCTGTGAGTCACATATTTCGATATATCATTGATAGATAACTAATTTAGGAAAGTGTCTGACAAAACTCTTACATCCACCTCTACAGTGACCACTACAGCCCTCCGAACGCTAACATTGACAAACTATGTTTCTGTGACGCAGACTGTGCCAGGCCCAACAATCGATAGGACGAGAGAGAGAACACGTACGATAGCAACTACTGAAATACTTACTTTCAATCGCACTATCACTCAGACATCTATTTCGACTAGTACACGGTTCTCTACGATTACTATCCCGGTACGTAAACCCATGTGAATTTCTACACCAATACGCAAGCCACCGCTAACACTGTTGGCACATGTAGGCTTCTACAATCGTCACCACAACTACTGTGCAAGGTCCTACTCAGATAGTCACTACGCAGCTCCCACCCCAGACTATTACTCGTACAATTATTTCAACATCAACACTTCCTCACGAAACAGTAACTACAGTCATCACACAACCCGCAAGCACCGTAGTATCTACGCTTACTCTTCTACCCGTTACGGTCACCACTACTAGCGTTTTACCACAGCTTACCGCTGTCCTAACTTTGACTGTAGTAAGTATTCATAGGCGCTGGCAACAAATTCTGCGTGTACTAATACCTCTGCTTCTTCAAGACTACACAGCTGCCTGCCAGCACTTTGATTTCTACAATCGTTGTTCCGCCCACAACCCAGACCGTAACAACGCAATTACCGGCCAGTACTGTAACAAGTTTGCTTGTCTCTACCGTGACATCACCTGGGCAAACCGTAACTACTACCCTCCCAGGCTCGACGCTAGTCTTCACCACCCAGCTACCAGCATCAACACTCGTGTCAACCATATTCATCACCCAATCGTTAACCATAACTCAGGTTGTTCCGACAACTACTACTGTGGTCCAAACAATTGCACCGAGCTCTGTATCATCTCAACGTACATCTGTTCCTTGTTCAAGCAAGTGTCAAATTGACGTTACTGCCACCCGTTTGGCATATCCTGGTAGGGTTGTAGTCTCAACTACATCCCTCCCGGTTGTAACACTAGATTACTTTACCGACGCTGCTGGGAGAACCGTTCGCTCCAGCCTTTATACACGACCCTTGCCCACAACGTCGTCTTCGATTACTTGGAGCTTCTCGGGTGTACTACTGACATGGCCTACCGTGTATGCTGTCTATGCGACTTTCAATCGGGTTTCCGTCTCACCCATTGCGAGTACATGTGTTACCTCCACCCTCCCGTTGGCTTTGCCATCACCGACTGACTACCGGTCTCTAATACTTCCCACAGACCGAATTCCTAATCCAGCCCTGGTTGCTCCAACGGTCGTGGAATATCTGAACAGTCTAGAGACTGTTCGTGCTCAGCTGGGTGGCCCAATCGGCAACAATGGCGCCTGCGATCCACTCGTTGGGCCGCCTTCAGATGAGGATACGTCAACCCTTGGAAGTACTACAGTCGTTTTGACTGCTTCGGCAATCGGCTCAACAACAATCCGCGTATTAGCAGAAGGCATAGCTGCCCAACCAACCGCTATACCTGACGAGACACCAGCGCTACCGTCAAGTAATCCCCCCATTCTTCTTTCCAGTGTGGCTCCGCAGCCTAGTAATGTACCTCCTGTACCATCTAGTATACCTCTACCACTACCGCCACCACCTAGTATACCTCCTGAAAGCAGTCGTGCTGACTCGGCTTCTCAAGTACCACTACCACCTGCTTCTGTTTCTACACCAGAACAAGCATCAAGCGCGCCTCCCCCTCCTCCATCTACACCAAGCCGCTCCACCACAACTGTAAGGATGTTGTCGGATGGAACGTCCTCAGCACCACCACCGAGCACCAGCATTTCTCAGTTTACTGGCGCTGCGGCACTACCAACCGGCAATATTGTTGGTTGGTTAGTCGGAGCTGCAGGTCTTGGCCTAGGGCTCTTCTGATCTCCTTGTATTGAGAAGAAAGTAACTTTTGATGTTTAATGCAATAATTTACGGCAGCAGCAGTCCGTATGTTTAATGGGCTGGACTTAATCGCGGGGATGGTACCGAGTCCGATGATCAACACTCGCTGATGAATCAAGTCTTTTTTAAAACTTCACTTATTTGTGTTACATCCACATCCACATCATCACACAAGCCGTATTGAGGCAGATCTATAACCCAGCTTCTTTCGGATGTGGCGCCCCTTTATGTAAAAAGAATAATGCGCTACCATGCATCTGATACTGTTCAAAGTTGTGTGGCCGGAATGTGACATAGGTATGCCGCATACTATGTACTAACATCACTTCGGTTCAAGGATATGCAAAGCATATTTGCACCTTTTTTCTTTTTGCATGTACCTCGCCCCAAGTTTCCACGACCGGCGTGTTGGTCAAGACTACTCCCGGCCTTTCTGCTCCTAGAATGCAGATGAATAATCAGTTGAAGGTGTTGGGCGCCTCGGCACAGCGCCACAGACTACAGCCACGAGACGACACAGTCTATCGATACGGCGCTGATCTAAGTATGCCGTGGGGTCTTGCTTACATTTGCTTCTTGCGATTTGCGGCCCTTTGGGCGATTAGTGTGAGGTCGCATACACGCGGAGCCGTCAGCCTAGTGGGGCGTGCTGACCTGCAGGTTGCATTATCCATGAGGATGAAGATTTGAATACGAGTGCTGGTGTAAACCATTGAACCGATTGGTAGTACAAGATTCGCGGAGGCGCTACTGCATGCATGATTGATGCAAGCGGATGGTCAGTAGATCAAAGCCTTGGGGGACAAAGAAAGACGACTTTTGTTTCGATTTGCTAATTCTCTCTAATTCGTGATTAAATAAATTATATTTAGTCGGAATCTGGCATTAAAATAGCCTTGAAGTGTGGTTCCTAACTAAACCCTCACTGGCAGCTCTAGCCTTGCATTAGGCCCCTTTGCTTTCCCTGGAACGAAGCACGTGTCATACACAATTTTCTGAGAAACAATCGACCAGGGATTCGCACGTGCCATGACCGGTCTTCATTTTCACCCCTTCCCTCCTGTTGTTTGGCTTTCAATCCTTCGTTACGGCTGTACTCTCTGGCTTGGTACCTCTCACTGTCACTTTCGAATATTTCCAATGGCTGCGCGTGACGCGCAGTAGATGTTAAAGAAACCAAACAGATGACTACTAAGCCTAGGGTTCGATGATATGGATCCTTGAAGGTCGATGAAAAAGCCTAGCTGGGCTGATATTGCGTAATTAAGACTTCTTTGTAATTTGTCAATATAACGATTGACACGGCTGCGCTTGACGAGCATGTTGAATATCTACATATCTATTATACAATCAAGGACGTAATACGGATATAGTAATACATTATAGACTATGTCCTATTTCTTAGTATGGTCTGGTAAATCTTACTGGGTTATAATAGCGCCTAACAAAGACTCGGATGGGACTCTTAGCATTTTTTTCATCAATATTTTACTCAAGCTTGAGCATTCAAGAGGCCTACCACTTTATTGTGATCACTACCCCGTCGAAGGTCAGTGGCCTAAGTCAAGGGGTGACAAAGATCCAGTGCAACTGTCAGCAGTGAATGGTATTTCTAATCACACAGTGTTGGTTGGCACTTTGCTAAAACTACACATATCAGCATAAAGTGACTTAATCTATGTAATGTAGGTTTCACGCAAGATAGACTCCAAGAGGTGCAAACTAGTTGATTAAAAAGAGTTAAAAAGTAGATAGAGACAAAACTAAGGGGGGTGTAGAGGCTATATACCCCAAGGGCAGCCGAAGATAAGGAGGAAAGCCATATGTTAGTAAGCTGACGAGTTGGCAACCTACTAACACTCGGGATGTAAAGGGTGCCTAGTTCCCTTACAATCTAAGAGCTTTCTCTCTTGGGAGTGTTTCTTCCTATTTTACATAGCCCTTGATAGCATCTACTATGAAATCGGTCCCAGACTCGCTGTAGCTAGTTTAATTAACGGTCACTAACGGAAGCATGGATAATGCACTAGAAACAAGCCACACGATGCCGCATTCTCAGAAATATGCTACATGAAGTCTACAAGGCAAACTCATAACGCTGCCAGATGAGGGCCCTTAAGTACTAGCTTGATCCTTGGTTTCACCCACCCGTGCGACCAGACATCCCTCAAAAAACCTTGCAATTCCATCCAAATCTTCAAGAGTAGTCACCTTTGATATATCTACGTCTCATCAGCTAATATCAAACGCCTCGTATCTCTAAACAAACTCACATTGATCCGGCCTAATAATCGCTACTGCGCCAACGTTCGGGTCAACGCCGTATTTTTTGTGGGTATTACCGTGACCAGAGTTGTAGTGCTCGTCATCAAGGTAGGTTTTATGAAGATCTAAGAGCACGGTAAGTAAAGGTCTCAGAACAGTAGTTGAAAGAGATGGCAAACAAACCTCGAATTTTCCACTTTCCGTTTACAGGCCAGAAATAGTTCGGTATTAATTCTTGTTCCGTTTCTAGGAACTTCGTCGACAGAACGAGAATGGGTTCGATCAAGCTATCGATATCGTTCGCCGAAGGCGTAAATTGATACGCCAGCGCTTGGAGAGAAGTAGCAAGCTGATTTTACATGGCTGATTAGTGCGATTCCCCTTAAGATTTATCAAAATAGCGGCTACGTACCGTTTCTAGCCTCTTTCTGTGCGCACTGTTATTGATATCGCCACCAAATATCACTATGCGCCATCTTCCATCGCTTCGTAAAACACTCTGCAATTGCATGGCCTTGCAATCACAAAACCTTATCACTTGCGCACTGGGAAATCTCATCCCAACTGCAACACCTTTCATCACACTCGGTGAACTAGATGCTTCATCTGTGAGTACAGAGTCTTCGTACTTTGCTGCAAAGCCGGCCGTGTACCGACCACTCTTGACGAAGTAGTCTGCAAATTCGCCAGGAAAAGATTCTTTTCTTGAAAACATGGTGGAAAACTTCCGATCGAACGCAATTAAATCTGCCGCCGTTTTCGTGCGCTCGTCTACGTACGTCTGTAGAATGGATGGAGGTGAGACTCCACTAAGCAGCGATCCAAGTTTCCACCCAATGTTGTAGCCATCTTGGAGCGAGGCGTTCATGCCTTGGCCTGCTTTAGGAGAGTGTGTGTGGCAAGCGTCGCCTGTAAGGAAGATGCGATAATCTTTGTGAAAGTTGTCGGCTAGACGTTGACCAATGCTATACACTGACCACCAGAATGTGCCCGCAAAGTCCATGGTATATGGGTTGAAAATATTTCGTGCCGTATTCTGCAACTCTTCCAAAGTGACCTGCTTGGGATGCGTGCCATGCGGTAGTTGGATGTAGAAGCGCACGAGTTGTTGGCCTTCACGAGGGATAATCAACAAATTACCTGATGTACTATGGATGGTGCATTTGCGTCGAATATCTGGAAAGTTGGTTATGGGGTAGGTGTCCGTCACACCCCAGACGGTGTCGGTGCTATCACCAATCATCTGGTACCCAAGAGATTTGCGAATTGTAGAGTGGGCGCCGTCGCAACCCTATGGGCTTATCAGAACTACTTGCTCCCTGTCTTGCTTGGCTGTCGGACTTACCAGGACGTACTTTGCCTCCCATGTCTCCTCTTTGCCATCTTTCTCGGCGGTGACTAGACATGGATACAAATCTTGGTTACCTTCACTAGCGGCTTTGAATTGAACAGCTTTGGTCATCCATCCGTACTCAATTCTCCCTTCTCCCTTCTTTTCTTTGAGTATGGCGTTTGTCTTGTCGAGCATGAGACCATTCATCCTGGCCTGATTCAAGATTAAATGCGGTAAATGACTCAAATCCCTCTCGGTGTCTAGGCTTCTACTTTTCCTTTTGATGCCGCTATTTTGCTCGTCATCTTCATTGTCATTATTACCCCAAAAGCACACCTCTAAAATGTGATATGCTTCCCTAAGTAGATCTTCCAATAGTCCAAATGATTCGTAGATTTCGACTGTGCGGCATTGTACGCCATCTGCTTGACCAATATCCAGTGGCCCGGATCGCCGTTCCAGCATTGTGAATGGTATGTTGTATATGGCAAGCCAGGCCGCAGCAAAGATGCCTGCCGAACCAGATCCCGCGATAAGAACGTCCGTTTTAGGCATTTCCAGGATACCTTTTGGGCATGCGTTCTTATTGAACAGAAAGAATATTCTTTCTTATTGACTGAGATGGTGATGAAGGACCGGTCCAAACAATTGAAAAGTTTTGATCAGACAGGTTTTGTTTGATATAGGCAAGAGAATTGAGAGTTGTCCGGACGAAGAAGGGACGATTATAGGAAATCTCGTGCGAATTACATTCCTACCTAGGTAGACAACTTGCCGAGTCCGGAGACCACATTATCGATAATGCGGGGAGCAAGCGCACTAGCGCGCATTCTAGGAAACCGGAAAAACTGCAAAATATCTAAGCCCTTAGATGTGACGTCGCAGAGGAACGCCAAGCAGGATAAACATACATCCAACGACTACAACGGAGAATATTCGGGGTGTATTAGGGTTCAGTTATTAGGCTCGGGTGGTGTTCATCTCCTAGGGTTCAACAAGTGGTGTTCGGATGCGTGAGACGAAAATCGAGTGGGTATGATGTAAAAGGTGTGTGGTATTGGTATTACTACATGAGGTCTACAAGGCAAAGTCATATCGCTGCCAAATGAAGTGCATGACCTGGCGTGGTGGGTCCATTATCCTTCCCAGTTGCTTGGAAGGCAAATCAATATTACAACATACCAAATGGTAAAGCGCGCCGAAAACTCCGTGTGATGCCGTGAAAGAGTCTACTCAAAATAAAGAGTAACTGAATGAAAAGCATCGAACATGATTATGTGATCATGGTCGGCTTAATGGCCTACTGCAGAGTAATGTGAATGTCGGCCGTTGTAGGGTTGCTGGTATAGAGAAGGTGTGTAGTCAGAGTCCTGGTAGACAGTTCCACGCTTATCCTCCTCTGGTAAGAGTTCTTTGACCTCCCAGTTGTGCTGCTTGACACCGACGGAAAACTCGAGGTCTTCGCGGGTAATGGAATCCCAGAACTATTTTTAGATCAGTAGACGGATTCGATATATTGAACGCTAGTGGGGAACCAACCTTGTATACCATCATGACTGCAAGCAGATTGCATATAGTGGCAAACATCAAGCCGTCAAGATAATGCTGGACCTGGTCGCAAATAGTGGCACTAAAAACGTAGAGTATGACCTGGCCAATGACGAAAAAGAAGGCGCCAAAGACAATGTCGCCCAGCGGCCATCGGTCCTCGAGTGTGCCGACTACCAGGATGATCTGGCTGACAAGGTAAACGAAGAGGAAGATGGCGTTGACAATGTAAGTGACAACGAAGATGCCAATGGGGTTGCTCGAGCTTAGTCCAGCCCAGTTCTTGAAGGTGAGGAGAGAGACAGCGCCACCAACGATGAACATGGCCAGCGAAGACAGACGCAATAGCCAGACAGAGAGCGTTGTGCCGTCTTCATAAAGCTGGAAGCCGACAAAGCCATTGATGAGCAAGCATGTGCAGAGGGCGGATACCAGGCCGTTTTGGGCGGCGGCAAAATAGGGGTACGGGGCGGAACCAGGCGCAGTGACGCCGGCATCGAGGATGAGCGACACAACGGTCAGCAGAAGATATATGTAGAAGAAGGATGTGATTTCCTTGCGGCCTGCAGCGTGTCAGCGATTATGCTCCTTGGGTCGTTGCGCACGGGATGCGCAGCCAACGTACCGACGGCGGTGAACTTTGAGCGCACGTGAATAATCATAATGACGGTCATAACAAGAGCCAGAATGTGCATAACGTCGTTGGCGGCCTGGAAGATGAGCGTGTTTGCGATCTCAATCGTGCGCGAGTAGCACTGTGTTTGTATGCCGGCGCCGCCATTGATGTCCTGTTTGCCGACAAGTGCGCACAGTGGGATCGCTGCCTTTGTACATAGCGTCGAGAAGTCGCCGAAGCCCATGTTGGCGGGCTATTGGCGTCTTGTGTTGGGCGAGGTGTTGTGTTGTGTTGGGGTGCTTGGGGGTCGGGCGTGTGCAAGAAGAAGAGGCTGTGTAGACCAGTCGCCCAGGTGAGGGTGCGTAGGGAGAGCGAGCGTGGGCGGCGAGTGAACGTTCACCAACGGGAGGGGACAGAGGCGGGTGGGGTAGAGGCGACTGCAGGCTGCGCGTTGCAGGTTGCGGGCAGGTCGAGATGGTTGTCAGGGAGTGATGAGCTGTGTTTCAGGAGCGACTGGTCGTGCCAAGCCGCCAAAATACAGGCCCTGACAAGATCGCCCAGGCGACGTCGCGGCCCTCAACACCACACCACCCATGGAATCAAGTGTCGTTGGGATGCCTATTTCTGTCTGTCAAATTGCTTTGTGTCTTGATGATGTCCCTCAGCGTAAAAAGTGAAAACGTGGTTGCCAACCCCACCAGCAACGGACACATGGACATTCACCAAACAAGATGATGATGACTCCAATCGCCGTAGCCCCCGTAAAGTGTCAAATGCCTCGTCCCCTTCCAGTTATCAACTCGCATTCATCACATCTTTGCGAATCATACCTTTCGCGCATCACGTTGGATGAAAAATGGCCGAATCAGACAAGTACGCCATGACACATTCTCCGCCTAACAACACAGAGCTCGCGCTTCTGAACGCCTTCATTGATGAGCATGTTGCCACCGATCTTCTGCAGCATAAGTCACGCATGTGCCAGCTGATCGAAACTAATGGTCTGATCGCCCGTTCGTGTGACGAGCTACAGTTCCTCTCTCGTGCGCCCCATCCACCTATTCTGACTCTCGCTGGGCTAACCTGCCACAGGTATTTTGTCAATATACGCCCAAACTAAGGCCACAACAGGGACAGTCGGTACTGGTGGTCAGCTCGAAACCGCGAGTCTGAAAATCCGTGTTGGTGAGCTTGATGGTAAATTGTACGTGGCCATCGTCAGTCTTATCTCTAAAGATGTTGTGCTGAGAGGTCCTTCGCGAAACACAAAATGCGAGGCCATGGAGTCTTTCATCGATAATGTACTTATCACGAGCCAAAATTTCAAGAGGAAGTTGGAAGCCCAACGGGATGAGTTTGTTGAGAGGTCCAAGCGCATGGAGCTCAAGCAGAAGTCTCCATCGACAGTCTAGCATCTGTCAACTTCCACCGCTCTCAGTAAACCTTTCTAAGGTTCCGTTGCTCAACCCTGCGCGTTCTTTGATCTCAAAGCTGGCAGCTCAGTATGTATTAGATCGTCCGTGGGTTGGTTCCGGTGAAAAGACCTCTTTGGCTTGTCTTTCACTGAACTTGTTTGTCAAGCTAATACCCCACAACGTCAATAAAACTGGGTCCATTTTGTTCTTACTCACCTTCCTCACTCACTGTCCTACCCACTTCCCTCAGAGATACAACTCATATATTTTTGCTAGTTAGCATGCCTCACCTACCAAATCAACTACAAGAATCATGGGTCAACAATGCGACAATGTCAGCCTTAGCAAAGTACCATCTCCGCGTAGCTGCCTCCCTCATTCAGCCACCGACTTTAACCACACTTGACAATTTGACAACGCGTTCAACTACTTCAAAGCCACCAGCGCCAACTTTACCTGTTATGTCTTCATCGTATGTCACCCCAACAGCAATGTCTGTATCTACGGCTGTATCGCCACCTACAACAAAGCATGCGCTACAGCTTCGATGTTCCACTAGTCAATCAATTCTCACCCCTTCTGCAGATATATCTTGCGCCATAGGTCGCATGCCTTCGCCTGCGTCCTCAAAATCGGAGTTGGTTCCCACTTCCATCACACGAGACATGATTGCCGTTCGGATATCCAAACTCATACAAGAGCAGCCTACTAACTGGACACCTGACAACCTTGACATCCTTAGTGAGCGCCTCGCCGATTTTGTGATCGCCCTAGGTGCAAACGGACAGCTGGGACCTTGCGGCATGCCATCTGTTCGGGATATTTTCATAGTGATTGGGTATGACGGCCCCTATTGCTACTTGGCGTTGGCAGTGCAGGCACCTTCTTCGCTAGAAATTGTACTCCGGAGCCCAAACTGCCTATTAAGGGGTCGAATCCACTGGAGGACGAAAACGCGATGGATTGGCTGAGGCAGGGGCTGCATAATGCTGCCATGACGGTCTGGAGATATGCGATACAGAGTATGCCGCCGAAATAGGAAGGAACGACAACATGTGAAGGGATCTGGGGTATGAGCAATCTGGAGAACGAAAACATCATTTTTTAGCAGCCTCTTACTTACTAAAGAACAACTATCAAATGAACCATAAAGACTAAATTTTCGGGATTGCACTTAATGCCCTAACCGTTCCGATTATTTGCGTTTGCAGCCACACCTACCTAGCATCAATTTTCTAAAAGCTTGCCGTTCACCACAGTATGCAAACTAAACACCACTCCTACACCTCAACTTAAATATTGATACCATGGCCTCGCACCCCTCCGCTAATGACAGAGAGGATCTTGAAGATCGTCTCTTAACTCTCATCACCTCCATTTGGACTGCCATATGTACGAATTTCGACGTTCCTGCCCATTCCCGCCCTAACCTTCATACCATTGCCGTAACGCTAGCCACCTACATGGGACACTACGTCGGCCGCGGGCATCGACGCTCGAGCAAGCCCCTTGATCCATCAAACATCACAATCCACGTTGTGCGCACGAGAAACCCTGCGGAGAAGATCCTTGATGGGGAAGGCAAGACGATTATGAAGGGTAAGAAAGAATGGTATTACCTTGCCTTGATCGAGACTACGCCTCGCAGTGGCAAGGTTGAGTTCTTGCTTTCGGGTGCATTGAGGAAGAAGAAAAAGGAGCTCATTGATGGGCTAGAGGAGATGGTGGAGCAAAAGTTCAGAGAATGGGACGTGCTGTGCTGAAGGGAGCGGAGTACGGCACAACAGGAACGATGAATTTTCTCTTGCCTACGCATCTAGCCCATGCGCCTACGCGAAAGGTAGAAAAGCTCATGGAAAGCGTGCGGGAGAAAAATCACCTGACATCAAGACGCAGGCCAGCAATCTCTCCGGGATCTGATTCACCTACCCCACAAACGTTTTCTGAGTCGCTTTAGCTGACCTATATACAAGAAAGCTTTCAATATCAATTACAGAACTTTGCTAAGATTACTAGAATAGAAGGCTCATGAAACCTGAACCGACACGATTCTATGCATGTCAGTGTCTGATGAATCATCCACACTGTAAACAATCTTTTACGGCAAAAGAGTTCGCATAAAAACAGTAGGATACTAAGTGCTACCTCAATTAATCCTTTCTTTTTGTACCGCTAAGCTGGAGATTCGGCACCCGGACCGCAATCCCGCAGTGATTGTACTACATTTTCCCTTCTTGATATGTGTTCATAGGCGCTGCGAGATGGTATGAGCGACCCGCTAGCGATAGCTACTGCATTTTGGAAGCTAGAATTTGCCTTATTAGTAGATAGTCATTGTTCACAAATTAAAAAGGAATGGCGCGTAGTAAATTTACGATGAGGCCTCAATAGCCAATTTTACGTCATCCATCAATCGCTTTGCTGTGTTAATGATGCATACCTATCGCTGAAGCAATTTCAAGCTGTTATTCTCGTCATGTGTTTTTATAATACATGTTCTAATATCAAGTCAAGCTCGTAGGAGGCCATAAGTAATATCACAGTTTAAGGGCTGGGCAAATCGGCAATTTTTGACGTAGGCTCGGCCGATCCTACCGTGCCCGTCGGTTAAATGAACACCTCGGCACAATGAACACCCCAACACCAAAGGCTTGACGCAAAGACGAGGCTGCAACACCACGTACAATAGCTGTAATCATGAGATTTTGTAGTAGAGTAGTAAATAGAGGCTTGCGATTAATTTGTACTATCTATATTTCTTTAGAACCTTAACGTTGCGGCTACGTAATGTAATCCTTAGTAGTGTAGCATCTTGACCTTTGCCAGCATCTTAAACTTGCCTAGCACTACGTACTTGTTTCTAACGCTTGCTACTTGCTAAGACTAAGACTAAGGCCTTTCTCTTCCCCTTCTAGGATAATTAGAGAGCGTTAGCAGAGTCTCTCTCTTCTTTCTAGCGCGCACGTTTAGTAGCCTTTATAGCCTTCTTGTAAGGCGGGTTGCTTGACTAGACAAAGGGCCTTGGGTGTTCGGGTATGGCAGCGATTTGATGACTGGGAGTTTGGGTGATAGGCAAGCGTTACTGAGGGACTTGAGGTGCAATGGGGTCACAGGTGTGCAGTAAGGCAGTAGGTCTAGGATAAGACTTGAGCTTGACTATGAGGCTCTAAAGGTCGTGAAGCCTCCCATCTATATACTAAGTGCTTGTTAATTACTTAGCGCTTCGCACACTGCTAAGTGCTCGTTAATTACTTAGTACTTCGCACGTTGCTAAGTACTCGTTAATTACTTAGCGCTTTGCACATCGCTAAGTACTTGTAACAAGGGTCTTGGTGGAGATGCCCGGAATCCTAGGGATCTCGAGGCCTCTGGTACTCCAGGACCTCTAGGGCCTCAACTGTACCAATGTCCATAGTATTAGCCTAGGGCGGGGCCGATGCGCTATGCCAGCGCATAAAGGGCCTCCTACTTGCGGAAAGAGTCTAGCAGGTATTATTTACTTTTCAATCAAGACCTTTGCTTGAATATACGTGTTATCCCTTTACTATCTCCTGTAGCCTACAGTAAGTACTATTGCCTTCTAGCTACCCCCTTTACATAATAATACTTTACTATTAATAGTCTAGGGATAACAAACACACGCGTATTACAGCGCGCTACAACTATAGATAAAAATACCTAGGAAACTACTAAGTAAGACCCTATGTAGAGCTTAAGTAGTATACAACTAGGACGCATCCTAAGTATAGCTGTAACGATTAAAGACTATATATAAGAAGCAACTATTAGACGTAATAAGCTAGCCTAGCTACGCATACTTTAAGTATTAGAAGAAGAGATTATACGTCTAAAAGAAGAATAGGCTACTACTCTACCTCCTAAGAGTAACCCTAATATTACTATTATAGCTTTACGCAAGTAAGATATAAGCTCCCTAGTTAAGGATATATACGTAAAGTATATACTCTACCCTAAAGGCCCTATAAAATATAAGAGTAAGTTCTTAAAAGAATACTAGGAATTTTACTACTTATATAAGATAGTATTCTACCTAGTACCCTAAGACTTTAAAGAAGAAAAGGACAAAGTCCTTTAGGCTATATAGTACCTTATAGGAGACCTATATAAGTTATAGTATATATACTATAAGCGTAACTAAGACGTAGATAAGACTCTTATATAGAACTACTTTAAGAACTACTTCTTAGACCTCTTTATAGACCTTATTAATTATAGCCTAAAAGTAGTAACTATATACTTTATAGCCTTTTAATATAAGGAATAAAGTATAAGGTTTTTTACTAGATATCTAGATATTCTAGAAGACTAGCTTCCTAAATATATAGAAAAATAAAGAGTCTAGTACCTATTTTTAAAACTATAACCTAAGCTATAAAGAGCTATTACTAATTACTATTAGGTCTTAGTAATAAAAGAAGACTTTATTACCCTAGGCTTAACTCTTAAGTAAAACCTAAAAAGTAGAGCTAATACTTATAAGTAGTATATAAATAGTATAAGTAAGGTAAATTTAAACTTAAAAAAAACTTAATTTAAAGGGGAATTAAAAAACCTCTAAAATAAGATAGTAGATAAGTCTACTATTAAATACTATAAATACTATAAAAAGGGGTACTATGCTAATAAGTATACTAGTAGTAACCTTAACTATATTCTAGTCTACGTAAACTAAGTAGGAAAAGGCCTAGCCTTATTATTAGCTCTAGGATAGTAAGGCGCTATATAATTAATATCTTACTAGAGATATAATATATATATAGTACTACTTTAGGTTCTAAACTAGAAACTAAGCTCTAGGTTATCTTTAACTCCTAAGTAGACGTTAGTTTTATTAGCACTAGAGCTAATTTAGAATACTAAGCTCTCTAGGCTAGGCTAAATAAAAGTATAGAGATAAAGTACCTATACTACTTATAAGCTTTAGGTACGTCTTATAAATAATAATAATATAACCTATAAGTTTAAGGTTATAGCCTATAGAGTAGGGTTGCTACTTTTTTAGTAATAGTAATTACTATTACTAAACGAACTTAGTAATTACTATAGTAATTACTAGTAATTACTACTTAGTAATTACTAATTACTAAAGGTACTTAGTAATTACTATTTCTAAAAAATTAGTAATTATACTATCTCTAAGTAAAAAACTAAACATAGTAATAGCTAAAACTACTATTAGTAATAAATTTACCTATAGAATAGCTATAGTAATATCTAAAGTAGATTCTTAA